>PVKS010001278.1:0-147303 GCA_004027875.1 Aplodontia rufa
TTAAAAATTAAAAAAAAAAAAAAGAAGTTCATGGGCTGGAGCGGTGGCTCAGAGGTTTTAGTGCTTGCCTGGAAAGCACGAGGACCCAGTTTCAAACCCCAGCACCACGTACACAACTAAGTGTTGGAGCAACTAAGGCCATGTGAAAAACTCAATAAAGCTGTTTCTCTCTCTCTCTGTCTCCCTCACTGTCCCTCTGTCTTTAAAAAAAAAGAAAAGAAAAATTAAATAAAGTTGTTTCTCTCTTAAAAAAAAACAAAAAACAAATACATGGGGCTGGAGTGGTGGCTCATTGGTTACGGCGCTTGCCTGGCATGCACAAGTACATGGGTTTAAGCCCCAGCACCCACATATACAACTAAAGTGTCAGAGCAATGAAAGCCATGTGAAAAACTCAATACAAATTAATTCTCCCTGTTTCTCTCTCTCTCGCTCGCTGTCCTTTTTTCTTAAATAAATAGATATAATATAGCTTCTCTTAGCCTTTGTTCATGGCTTAGGTTTAGCTCAGTTTTCCATGTGCACAGTTGGTAAGGAGCACTAATTAAAGCACAGCTAGTTGAAGCACTAGTTAAAGCATAGTAAGGCTTGAGAACACGGCAGTGTGGTGAATTAATTGAAGAAACCTAAAATTAGTGGCAGTATGGGGGAACAATTATTACTAACTGAGCCTATTATTTAAGTCAGTCCATGAATAATGTGAGTTTGGCCAGTAGACTCTCACTTAAGCTTATATTTTAATGGGAGGAATTTTTAGATTCACAACTTGACCCAAAGTTTCTCTTATGCTGTTTCTTTAAATTTTCCTATTGATAACACTTTCTACTTATTATCAAAAAACAAATACATTAAACATATCTCTTTTATCTTGAAAAATTTGCAGTTAGTAAAAACATTAGTGTTTTATAAGCCAAAATAGAAGTAATTTGTATATTTCCTAAGAAATAGTGAAGGAGTTGACCCCAGGTCTATCTGACCTCAAATATGGGACTTTAAACTATTCCCTACTAAGTGATAAGCATGAGCAGAACTTTTTCCCCATCATGGGCTCCATTCCTATTGGAGCCATATTCTGCTTCTCTTTAGTACTTAACATTTTGTATTCATCAGATCATAGTTCAGATCAGACACCCACATTCACGCCATGAAAAGGAGGAAATTTCCTCTCTCATAGTAGTTGTGAAGATAAATGACATTTGTCCCTGTGACAGACAGGAACACATCAAGTATCAGAAGAGTGGGTAGTGAACTCCCACTATCATCAATAAAGAGGGGCTCTTCTTCACCAAAATCTTTTTCTAAAGACTGCATAGATTTATGGGAGCATAGGGACAGAGAAACCTCCCAGAGATATCTATAAATCAAGTCATTAAAACTTCTAAGTGCTACCCAAACCAAGAGTCACAAGGCTAATTTCTGGAAGTTGGGGAGTGGGAGGCAATTCTCATTGATCAAATCCTTATTGCCTGCTGGTCCCTAGACCCGGGACTTGGGTTCATCGCTTTATGTAATTAGATGTCTTAAATTTATTTCATTTCCTTTTTGTAAACAAACTTGCAACTCTGCTTTCAAGATAACTAATCATGTGCTAACTTGTGCCAACCTTTGTGGATTCTGTTGTGTCTCATTTCCTTTTTCCTCCTCTCCAGTATTAGCAGGATAGTATTTGAAAGATCATATTGACAGATTGCTTCCAGGGGATATTTTTAGTGCTGTGGATAAGAAAATCTCCAGCAAAGGTCAAATCTTTCACTGGTTTAATTAAATTGCTGTGGAAAAAGATCATATCATAAGGGTTGGCCAGCCAACTCTGCAGCAATTTACATGAAGGCATCATAAGTCTCGCTTATTGCTATGCATAAGAGTGATGTGGGGCACCAGGGCCAGATCCTAATTTAAAAAGAGACTTGATAATTACTTAGAGCTTTTTCTAAGTTGTCAAGGGATACTTAATGATGTTCTGTGGCTCAACAGTGATTGTAATTATTACATTGCATTGGTATAATATTTCATTACTTCCCCTTCAGATGTGAACAGGTGAGTTTTAACCAATAGGGTCTTGTCATTAGTCGTCTAATGCCTCCGACTTAAATCCTTCCTGTGACTTCCAGAAAATATATGTCTCCAATGAAAGTTTTCTAAAGCATTTTTTTCACTTATTTACTCTTTCATGTGTTCTCCAGAGAACAAAATTGCCTGAGTCCATTTTTGAAACCAAATATCTTACAAAAATTTCATAAAATATGCTTTGTTCTGAGGGAGAAATAATGTGAAAGTCTGTTCATGAAGTGTTATGGCTATGACTAGGCTGAAATATTGCTGCTTTGTAAATGAATACAAACACTCTCACTCATGATACATCTGTTTCTAAGCAGCTCCACAGATGACTCAGCTCAACCTGCCTCAGACTAAGTGAGTGGGCAATAGAGAATTTTCAAATTGGTTTTCTTGGATTACAAATTAGATATCAACATATTTATTTAAAATGCTAGAAAATATTCTCAAAGCCATTTTTAAGGGATATAAAGAAGGCTCTTAGAAATTTGTAGCTACTTTTTAGTCATGTGGCTACTTGTTCTTTTGTAGATTTACCATAAAGGTGATTTATTAAGCAAAGACAGAAGTAGTACTGAATGTGACAAAGACAGAATGGACACAAAGACTGCGAATACAGGTTGGTGACAGCTAGTGAGCACTGCTCCTAAGGAGTTCCTTTTCTGCTAGACTAGCTTCTCCCAAAATGCATAGGAGAGGAATAGAAAGGAAAGGAGAGGGTGGGGGAGGAGAGAGAGAGTGAGAGAGAAGAGAGCTAAAAATCCACTTGCCTTGCTCTGCCTAGAAAGAGGGTGAGATTGACCCTGACACCCTATGCTGCTTCTTCGCATACGTTCCCTTTTGTCTGACTGAGGACCTCTCCCTCGTCATGCCAGTTTAGCTGTAGCCTCCCTCCTAGGAAGCAAGGCATCCATTAGCTCCAGTGACTGTGGCTTCAGTGACAATCTTGTGTTTGAGTAGTTGTTGTGGTCTGAACTCTGTCCTCCTTTAATGATTGCTTTAGATCTTTTCTTAGCCTTCATGCCCCACATAGTTGAGTTATTTCCTCTCTTTCCACTTGCTCTCCATCCTTTATAATCATTTCTCTCATTTGGCTTATGTTTATTCAATTTCACCGAAGCTGCTTTCCAAAGGTCACTGTGGGACCACAATATCTGGCTTCTCTCCCACCTCTTTACCACTCCTTTCTTATCATCTTTCTAGAATCCTTGTGCTCTGCTGATTTCTTACATGTTATTGTTGCTTAGATTTCATTCCTAAACTTCTCCATCACTTTCTCTGGGTGATTTTATCCTCTGCCCCACAACTTCAATTCCTATTAAATATCAATAATTTCCCTTTCTATGTGTCCAGTTCATCCTATTCACTGGACTTCCGGACTCATTGATGTAATGGCCTACAAGACAAGTCCACTTAGATATGTTGCAAGCACTAAAAAATTAATGCGTCCAGAATTGAATTTGTTTCCTCTCAGCCCCAACCATCCAAGTATACTCTCCCTATGTTCCTTATCCTTAATGATCCAAAACAGGTTACTGTGGTTCAACCTTAATTTCTCTATACTTAGCTTCTGTGTTTAACTTTTTTTCTTTTTTTTTTTTTGGCATTTCCATTGCACCAGAGTTCAGGCCACTAATTTTTCTACCTGGATGTTCCAATAGTTTTCTAATTGTTCTAACACCTCCTTTCCTTCACTGACACCCATGCTCCCCCTCAACCATCATCATATTTATTTATTGCAAATTTCCACCATATTATTTGTTTCTTTAACTTCTTCCCAAAACTCATGATGAAAGTGCAAACTCTGTAACATGACTCTAAATTACCTACTTTTTTTTGTCACTTTTAACTTCTGTAGCTACTTCTCTCTTTTTTAAAGTTAACAATGCTAGTTAACATTTACTTAATGTTTGTTTTCTATCACTAATTTTTTAACAAGATTTTATTTTTCATTGTAGTTTTATGTATTGAAAGGGTTTGTTGCTACACTTTCATACATGCACACATCATATATCCCCACTTTTCCTCTCCCCCACAATATCCCCTGCAAAACCTAGACTGCAAGGTTGTTCCCAGTTCAATTAGCAATTCATGGTTTTTTTTTGTTTTGTTTTATATTTTTTATTTTTCTTTAAAACAGAAGTGGTCAGTGAAAGGGAGAGAAAGAGAGAATCAGTTTTATTTAGTTTTTCATGTGGCCCTTGTTGCTCTGACATTTTGTTGTGAATGTGGCTGGGGTTTGAACTCGTGTCTTTGCGTATTCCAGGCAAGCACCATAACTGCTGAGCCACCACTCCAGCCCAGCAATCCATGTTTGACGAGTCTATTATCTAAACTTATTGTTCTCTCACTCTTTCCTATATTTTACTCTAGCTTTTTAAAGAGAGAAAACATTTGACCCTTGAGTTTTAGTTTTGGCTAATTTCATTCAGCCTGATTTTCTCCATCTCCATCCATTTACCAGAAGAGGCCATGATTTCATTTTTTTAATGGCTGAGTAGAATTGCATGGTGTATATATCAGAGTTTCTTCATCCCTTCATCCAATGATGAAGTTGATTCCATAATTCAGGGTTGATTCCATAATTCAGTCACTGTGAATTGTACACAGCCACTTCTCTTGATACACATAGAACCTCTTCTCCCTGCAGTTCTTCTGAAAAGCTCTCTTCCCTCAGCTTGCATGACCTTCATGGTTGCTCACAGTGGCGGGAGTGCTCCTGCCCTGCTGCTGTGCCTGGTGCACTGTTTCTCTCCCTTTAGTCCTCAGCTGTGTTTTATTTCTTATAATTCTCCTCCCTCTATAGAGTATAAGGCCCAAAGTCAGGGGGAATGTTTGCATCAGTTTTTGTATCATTGTAACCAAAATACCTGACAAGAACAACTTAGAGGAGGAAAAGTTGATTTGAAGCTCATGGTCTCACGATTTCAGAGATTTCAGTCCATAGCAGGCCAACTCAATTGTTCTGGGACCAAGGTAAGGTGACACATCATAGCATGGCAGAGAGAAGCTGCTCCCTTCAGGGCAGCAAGGAAGGAGAGAGATAGAGAGAGAGAGAGAGAGAGAGAGAGAGAAAGCACAAGGTGAGGGAAGGTGGTGAAGGGGCCACAGGGAAGATTCACCCTTCCAGATCAAGGGCCCAGTGACCCACTGCCTCCAGCCACACCTCACCTGCCTACAGTTCCCATATGCTCAGAACTGATTAGGTTACAGCCCTTGTGACCTAATCATCTACCTCTGAATATTCCTCACATCCAAATCATAATGGGGCATATACCCTTTAAAGGTGAATGATAGGTTGTCTTAGTCTGTTTTGCATTGCATAACAGAATAGACTGGGTAATTTATAAAGAAATTTGCCACCTTTCAGAAGACTGGGAAGTTCAATATGAAGGTGCTGATATCTGGTGAGGGACTTCTTGCTTCATCATTTCATGGCAGCAGGTGGAAGGGTGAAAGAATGACCGGCAGAGACAAACTAATTTTATCAAGAACACATAGACACATCAGTGTTTATAGCAGCACGATTCACAATAGCCAAGGTATGGAACTGGCCCAGGTGCCTGTCAAGAGATGAATGGATTAAGAAAACGTGGTTTAGCTGACTATGAAGTTTTATACAACCATAATGCAGAATGAAATGGTCTTTGCCTGTAAGTGGATGGAACTGGAGAACATCATGCTAAGCAAAATAAGCCAGACTCAGAATGTCAATGGTGGAATGTTCTCTCTCAGATATAGAAACTAGAGCAAAATAAGGAGGGAGGGGGAGCATGCAGGAAGCCCACAAAAAATCTAAGCGAGATCTATGGAAGAGAGGAAGAGGTTAGAGATAGAGGGAAGAGGGACTGGAAAAGGGAAAAAATTGACCAAACTATGCTATGCACGTATATAAATAAAACACAGTGAATTTCACTTTTATGTGTATCTATAAAGTGCCAATAAAAGCAATTAATAAATAGAAGAAAGAACAATAGAATAGAGAAAGGGGAATGGGGGAGGAGGAGGAAAGGGAAAGAGGAAGTGCTGGGGGCTGAAACAGAGCAAATTCTATTCCATGTATGTATGGCTATGTCAAAATGAACCATGTATAACTATAATGCAGTAATAAAAACATTAAGAAAAAAATTAACCTTCTCCTGATATTATTTACTTACTCCCACAAAGATGGCATTAATACAGTCATGACCTAGTCACCTCTTAAAAGTCCCACCTCTCAACACTGTTGTATTTGTAATTAAGTTTCCATCACATGAACTTTGGGTGATACTTTCAAACAATAGAATTGAGTCCTACCAATTTGGGACATAGTCCCAAACTATGTCTTTCTGACATTAAAATACATCAATTCATTACTTTCATCCCCGTAGGTCCAGATGTCTTAACTCGTTCCTAAATCAACTCAAAAAATCCAAAGTCCAGAATCTCATCTGAATCAGCTGTGAGACTCAATGAATGACTCATCCTGAGGCAAACTTCCTTCCAGCTGTGTGTGAGCCTGTGAAATTTAACCAGTTATCTACTTCCAAAACAAATGATTGGACAGGCATAGTACAGATGTTCTCATTAAATAAGGGAGAACAAGAAGAAAGGAGTAAATGGCCCCAAGTACTTCCACAACCCACCAAGGAAAATAATATTGAATCTTAAGACACTACAATAGTGTCTCCTGACTCTATGCCTTCCATCCTGGGCACACTGGGGTGGGGATTAGACTCCCAAGGTCACAGGCAGCTCAACTGCTTTAGATTTGCTGGGCTAAGTCCATGCACCAGCCCTTTTTGGTTAAAGTTTCATATCTTCATCTTTCCCAGGTTGAAGTTACAAGCTGGTAGCCCCATAGTTCTGGGGTCTCAGGAACTGTCCCATACCAATGTCCCCTACTCCAAGTATTGCTCTAGTGCGGACTTTCTGCTGTGGTTCTGCTGCTATAAGTCTCTGCCTAGGCTGGCAGGGCTGTCTGTGACATCTTTACATTTCATCCTTTGGTATCTATGTGGAGGCTGCCATGGCTCCACAGCTCTTGCATCCTGTGTCTGTGCAGAGGTAGCACTCTGTGGACAAAGCTGAGGTATATAGCTTGTTCCCTCCTGAATGGCAGCATGAGTCACACCTGGGCTCACTTGATCCAAGGCTGTAGTGGGTGAGGAACATCTCACCAGAATGTAGGGAGCAGAAATGTGAGACTGTGTAGGATAGAGAATGCTTAGATCCCACTGAAGCTGTTTAGAAACTTTACCTTCAAGGTCCTAGTTTGTCTCAAAGGTCTCTGCAATGCCATTCAGTTCATTCTCCCATTGTCTGGATGAATAGAACCTGGCTCTTTTCTATCTGTACTAATCTATTCAACAAATGGTTGCCTTGTTGTTTGCTCTCCTAAAGATGCCTTTTCATACGTCACATGGTCAGGCTGCAAATATTCCAACTTTTCCCATTCTACTCTACTTCACTTTTAATTATAAATTACATCTTTAAATCTTATATCTCTTATCTTGTGTTACTATAAAAGGCTAGCAGAACCATGCAGCACAATGAATGCTTTAGACAATAATTATGCCAAATATCCAAGTGTATCACTCTTATGTTCAGCCTTTCTACAAAGTCCTAGGACATGGGCAAAATAACACCAAATTCTTTACATTGAATAACAAGGTAGGACTTTACTCCATTTTCCAGAAACTTATTCCTCAGTTCCATCTGAGATCTCTTCAGAGTGTCTTACTTAAGTAATGTCTAAGAGCTTTCAGACTTTCCCTACAGTTCTTTTGAGCCCTTTCCAGAATTCCCCTTAATTCTTCATTCATGGTAATCTGGACTTTTTCTATCCTGCTGCTCCAAGTTCTTCCAGCCTCTCTCTATCACCCCATTCCAAAAGTACTTCCATATTTTCAGGTATTTGCTAGAGCTCAGATCCACTTTTCAGTATCAGCTTTCTCCATAATTGGATTTGCACTGCTATAACAAAAAATTCCATGGAATGGGTCATTTATCAAGAAAATAAATTTATTTTTCATAGTTCTTGAGACTAGGAAATCCAATATTAAGGTGCCAGCATTTAATGAAGGTCTTCTCACTATGTCATTCCATGTTAGAAAGCAGAAGGGCAAAAGAAAGAGCAAGAGAGAGAGTAGGGGAGATAGAGAAGATCCAAACTCATTCTTTCCCTATCCCTTTGTAGAGAACCTAATTCCACAATATCGGTGTTAATCCATTCATGAGGGCAGAATGCTCATGGCCTAATCACCCCTAAAGTGTCCCACCTCTCAATACTGCTTCAATGAGGATTAAGTTTGCAACATGTTCACACTATAGTGTAGTTACTCACCACATATTTTAAAAGTGATTGCATACATTTCAAATGCTAGATTCACAACATCATTGCCTAAAAACATCTCCATTTAAGGAATTCTGTTGAACAATTGTTGATAAGTCAATTGTCCATTAATTTAACCAGACAATCAAATCCAGAAGCAGCCACAAGAGTTATGAGTCCTTCTGCTAACATTTACCTTGCTTTTCAGAGGATCTCAGAGACAAGTCTTTGAATCATCTGTGATGAGAGTGCACTGCAAAGATGCCAGAAAATGGCTTCTAGATGACATCTCCTCTTAGGTGACTTGTAGAACTGGTTTGGGCTTTGTTAGCCCTTATCCTGCTTTATGTGGTTCCCCCGTCTTCCTCCTGTTGCTTTGATTTCTATTACTGTTCTGCTTCTTTAATTACCCCCAGTCAGTGTTTTATTTCACTACTTATGTCCTTTATTACTGTCATTAATCATATCTTATGCACCACTTCATGTGTGCAGTTGATTAAATCAGCAATCCTCTGAAGGAGGAAATACCCGACATATTTTACAAGGAAGACTCTAAGGCTAGTTAAGGATCATGTAGATATTTGGTGGCCAAATTGAGTTTTGAATTCTAGTTTTAGCCCCCATTTTCTTATTTTCAGAGAGGGCAGAGTCTTCCTGTACATCTTTGTCACCTGTAATGCCCATGGCATGCACCAGTACTCAGTGAGCATCTTTCATGGGATAAATGCTGATAAAGACATTACATTGGCAACAAGACAGAATATTCTTTTTTTTAGTTTTTATTTATTCTTTTTAAAGAGAGAGAGGAACAGTAACAAAAAGAGAGAGAGAGAAGCAATTTCTATTTAGTTTTTCACGTGACTTTCATTCCTCTGACACTTCGCTGTGGTGCTGGGATTCAAACTCAAGTACTCATGCATACGAAGCAAGGGACGTAATTGCCAAGCTACTACTCCAGCCCCTGGAATATTCTTTTTACTTTATGTTAATTTATCTAAATGTGTTTTATTAAAGATTGTGTGAGATATATTGGGCACTATTTGCAAACACAGTAAAACAATTAACAGCAAAATTCTAAAACAGCTAAAAGCCAAAGGGATGAAGCTTTACCTGACCAACAGTAAGGACCATTGACCCTTCCAGAAAAGTGATGGCATAGAAAACCAAGAATAGACTGAGACAAGAAAGCTAATTTGACAATTTTCACTTTGCATCTAATGTTTATGATTTTTTCCAATGTGTGTTTTGGACCAAATATACAACATTTCAATTGATGTGGAATATTTAAGATATATGAATTTGATGTTAGGTAAGAGAAGCATTAAATGTACTACTTCTTTACTCTCTTAGATTTTCATGGCAAGAATTAGCAGAATATTTTTATTACTTATTTTATTATTGGTTACTTTTAGGAGTTTCTTAAAATAGATAATGTACTTGTTTATTTAGAGATTAGGTCATTGGGGTATAATGCTAAATTTTGACAAACCAGATTAAAAATCATGAAAGTGGTGAACTTTCAGAAAATATTAACAACTAATTCTATTAAGAACAAAAGAAAGGGGCTGGAGCAGTGGCTCCGCCATTATGGTGCTTGCCTGGCATGTGCTAGTACATAAGTTCAAACTCCAGCACCACGTACACAACAAAGTGTTCAAGGAATGAAAGCCACATGAAAAACTAAATAAAAATTACTTCTCTCTCTCTCTCTTTCTTTCTCTCCCTGTCCCTTCTTTCTTAAAAAAAAAAAAAAGAACAAAAGCAAGATACCTACCTTAAGTAATCAGTTATCTAGAAAACATATTTATATTTTTTAATTTATTTTTATTAGTGGATTACAGTTGTACATAATGTTGGGGTTTGTTGTCACATATTCATAGAGGCACACAATATAGCATACAGTTTGGTCAATATCTGCTCCCACCCTTTGCCTCCCTCTACCTTCATCCTCTCATCCACGAATCCCCTGCCCCTCTTCTGGGTTCTATATTTTTCCTAAAATACCCAAGTACAGTGACATAATTCTTTACCTATGAAGAACATTTTTATATCCATGACTATAGTCTATACATTTTTGCTTCAGAAATGCTTACATTAGCAGGGTGAGTCAGAGGCTGGAAAATGGGCATTTGAAGGTTTGGCTTGAGTCTCTGGGCATCAGCAGTTATCATGACCTTGCCTTCTGGCCTAGTTTTCATCTCCCAGCCTCTGTATCTGAGGATGTCTCCTCACCAACATTTGCTTGATGAGGAAAATTAGCAAGTTTTTGTACCCTCCCACTTCTGATCTCTTCTAATGCCCTTGATCCTCATTTTAGAACTCTTGATTAAATGTTCCAGTCTGGCACTCGTAACCTGGATAATTGAGTCAAATTTGTAAGAGAAAATGAATTTTCTCACCTGTCAAAGAAATGATGAAATAATGATAACTAGGAAAGAAAGATGTGTATATTTTGTGCACCACTGACCTAAGAGCACTGGACACCATTATTGGATGTTGAAGCTCTATGGGTCAAAATGTAGTGGTGACTATTGTTAAGAGTAATTGCTGATAATAACTGTGAAAGAAAATTGTGAAAGTAGTTTCTGAATTAGCCCAAGAAGTAACTATTTTGTCAAGAACGCTTAAAAAAGGAACTAATTCACCTAGGTTGATGGATCAATTAGGAAAATAAAAAGAAGAAATTGAGGGCCACACACACACAGGAGAGTGCAGAGACCCCCATTGCTTTTGTGTGTGGACATGGATTTCTATTTTTATCTCTATTTTTCTCTTCTCATCTCTCCATATATTTCCTGATGAAATTTCATTAAACTGGTATTGGAGGTGAAGGAAATTCTGTATATTATCACCAGACTTGGTTCATTGTTGGGCCTTATGAAAAATAAAATGTAGCCTTTTGGGCTTGCTAAGGCTGTGAAAATTTGTAGGGTTTTAGCGCATTCATCTTCCATTAGTTACTATACAAAAAAATCTGAATGAAACAGAAAAATGATGTTTAGCTGAGATCCTAGGACTTGATTAAAAAGGTTCTGGGAATAGGCTTTTAAAAGCCATCTACTTTGTGACTGGTTTTGAGTGTTTCCTGCTACAATAAGACAAGATGTCAGCTCATATTGTTGACACATAACTTTGAGGTATATATATTGGGGGATGTGCGAGAGAGAGAGAGAGAGAGAGAGAGAGTGTATTTGAGATAATAAGAGGAAACAATGGTCTCAAATTTCATGATTATATTTCTGTCTAACCAGAAGCTAAAGTGAAAACTATTGAAAGGGATATTCATGTGGCTACTCTTTCAGGCTTAGCATAAAACTCCTGTATGAGGGGCTGGCCAAGAAACTGGATATCGTTAAAGGGTGCATATGATTTTTCTTGAAGTTTACATATAACAAATTTAGTCATGCAAATAAGCATAAACATAGGAAAAGTAAATTTGGCACCATTTGTTCAGAAAGCCCTAGAAATGAAAGAAATACAGAAAAATAAAATTTAACAACAGCATAGTTGCACCCTAGCCCTCTAACCTCAGATGTATACAAAATGATTGAAAAGAGTTTGCTTACAAAGTCCCCACCAGTGGGAAAACGATTTGCTAGTCACTAGCATTTTAATTACTTCTATTTAAAATTATGTCTTAAACTGTAATAGACAATGAAGAAGGACCTAAGTGATTTCTTTTGACTGACTCCTTTTCCTGTCCAAAAGGGAGACCTGGAGCTCTGCAAAATGGAAACCGCCTTATAGCAATTGGAGTCCCTGTAGGACAACTGGAGTCCCATATCCTCTGACTCTCCACTGGCTCCTCTCTTTGCTGTGGTGTGGCTGTTCTATTCTTTCCTAGTATTGGTGACCTCTGAGCTGCAACCAGTTTAGTCTGGCTATTCAAAAAGCTGAGCTGCTACCATTCTTGGAGGCATGGTCCCAACCACAGGTCCATTGCTTTGTAATCCCTTTCAGAGCCTCTACTCCACCCCCAAACTTTTGTCAATCCACATGTCTTCACTGGAGGTTGTGGGACTTCCAGGTCTCCTGCTCATTGAATAAGAGGGGTGTGTATTCACCAAAGTCATCTGTGTGCTCATTGGGGTAGGGTCAACACTACTGCAAACTTTTAACACAGGGCTACATTATGGATTGGATGTGAGGCTTCCCCCAAAAGCTCGTGTGTGAGACAATGCAAGAAGGCTCTGAGGTGAAATGATTGGGCTACAGGAGCCATAACACCAGTAGTGAATTAATTGAGTTGTGACTGAAGGCAGGTAGGGTGTGGCTGGAGGAGGTGGGTCCTTGGGGGAGTGCCTTTGGGCATAGATTTTTTATTTGGCGAGTGGAACCTCTCTCTGCTTCTTGATTGCAATGCCCTGAGCCACCTTTCTCTACCACACTCTTCTGCTGTGATGTTCTGCCTCACCTCAAGCCCCTAGGAATGCAGCCTGCTGTCTACAGACTGAGACCTCTGAAACTGTATCCCCAAATAAACTTTTCCTCCTCTAAAATTGTTCTTTGTCAGGTCTTTTACTCACAGCAGTGAAAAAGCTGACTAAATCAGGCTCCTCCACCACACAACATGGGGACAGTTAGCCTGTTCAGCCTACTCCACAGCATTGCATTGCTATTTGCAGGAACCACTGCTGGATCTGAAAGTGGCTAAAAAGTCAATATTCAAATTATTTTCTCATGATTTGGTATAGGATGGAAAGGACAATGTTCAGATAGTTTTATTATTTAAAAATAATAAAGGTCTCCCTGAACTCAGAGCTGGGACTTAATCTTAGTGGGATTAAGTGACTTAAGTTTCTCAGGTGCCGAATGGTTTCTCTCATCTGTGGATGCTAGAATAATGGGGAAGCAGTAGGGTAGACGGCTAACCTAACAATACTTCAAATTGTATGATTCTCAACGTAATAGGGGGATGGCTCCCTAGGATACTTGGAGGCGTAAGGAGGGTAATGGGGAAGGGGGAGGGCATATGAAGAACTCATAGGAGACTGGAGAGTGGGAATATGGGGGAACCATCTCAGAAGCTGATGTCATTCCTCCACGAGATACCCATTTAAAGCATGCGTTCTTCTGGGGGAAACTGCAACAGGTGAAACCCAAGGTGGTCATCCATGTTTTGGCATTTCCCCTGGATAACAAAGTATATATACATTGATTACTGTTGGTTTCATAATGTTTCCCCCCTCAATTGTATCTCTATATACTTCTAATAAAATAAAAAAAAATAAAAAGTTTCTCAGGTGCAGAGGGAGGAACGTGGCATGGTGATAAATCCTTGTTAATTCATTCTAGATGAAGATGCTACCACAGGAAAGGAAGAAGGGAGTATGTGATCACAGGTTGTATGTCCAGTAGCTCACTCGTTCCTGCTGCTTCAGTCCTCCCTAGAGCAGCATTCAGGGCCACCTTGACAGAACGTTCACTGGACATTATGCATGGCTTATTCTGGGGACAGAGACGAAAGACAGGGTACTGACCCACTGTCCTACTGTGGGGGTTATATGCCTGTTGCTCTGCTCTCAGTAGCACCAGACAAACAGCAAGAGAACAGGCAGGGCCCTTCGTCCTCTTTCCTTCTCATCCAATAGCAGTTTTATTTATTTTTTAAAATCAGGCACAAAAAGGCTAAATGTTGTAGTTTTTGGTCTCATTCCACAAGGCAATCTAGAGGTGGACTCTAGTCTGGAGGACCTTCTTTTCTGTCTCAATTTTGGAACCGTCTTCTAAGTCAAAGGCATTCCCCAGGGATATCCCAGGCAGTGTCTAACAGAGTGCCTTGGCTGTTCACTTTCTTTTTATTAATTCATTTTTTATCTTTAAATCAGAAGAATCTGTCTAAACAGAATACCTGACACCAGGTAATTTATAAAGAAATTTTTTTTTACCATTTTGGAGACTGGGAAATCTAAAGTGACAAGAGTTATCTTCTTGGTGGGTCTTAGCAGAATACTGAGGTGAAACCATCACATGGTGGTAGACAGGGGCACATAGAAGAGACAGAGGCAAATGATTTTTATTAGGAAGCACTCTTGAGATAGCCCATTAATATATGAATAGTTTAGTTCTTTCATGATGATCTAATCAGCTTTTAAAATTCCCACCTCTTATGACCTCAGAAGGGGGATTGTATTTCAACACGAGCTTTGGTGGGGACATTCAACCCATAGCACTATCTTTCCTATTTTGACCCCAACTCAAAGACCTCCCTTGATACCCCACTATCCTTAGAATAGACTTGCCCATTACTACCCTCTCTGACTGACCAGTCTCTGAAGACTCTTCTTAGGTTTGGAGGAGTTTCTTGGCAAATGAACAAGCCACCTCTCATGTCAGAAATAAAAAAATGCCAAATAATCAGGCTTCTTTGCAGATAGAACTTAGGCACATGACAGGGGCTCCATCCATCGGACCCTCCCATGCAGACTTTAAACCCCCTAACTGTCCGCAGCAGCTTGTGTTCCAGGATAGGAGATGCGCTGGGCCCTCAGAGATAGGTTTTGTGGGTAATACTAGTGTCTAGTAGGTACAAGTGTGTCAGTGTGCTGCCCTGCAGGTGGTGCTGCCCATTGTAACAAGTCTGCATTACAATTTGTAACTTATTCTTGTCAGAGAAGACCTATGTAGTCTTTTAGTCATAGAAAATTCTGTGTGCTACCCAAGAACGTCTTATTCCTTTTTTTATTTGCATTCAATAGCCAGAATTTGTTTCTAATTGTGCCTAAAAGTCCTAACCAATAAATATGGCCAACAAGGTCTTTTATGCTAGGACCTCTACCTTCTTCTCCAGCTTCATCTTAGTATGACCTCCCACCTCACACACTGCAGAATAGCCAGATGGGAAATTGGTCACCTTTTCCACCTCCAGAACTTTCTGAACACTCCACTTTCTGTCTGGAAGTCCCCATCCCAGCCCTCCATACCAGGAAGACTCTTATTTGTCATCTGAGTCTCTGTTTTGGCATCATGTTCATTGGGACAGTGTCTGTAGCAGAGTCTGTTATCCACCAAGATACCCTCTTCCTTTCTGCTTTACTAAGATAACTCTGACATTTCCTTTTACAAACTGCTGTGTGTGTCATGTGTCAGTGATACTCACTTACGAGTCTCTCCTAATCTGTGAATGGGACTCAATCTTATGGGCTGTAAATAGAAATCTGCAGAGTCAAACTGCTTTCACATGTGTCCTTCCCAAATCTCCTTCCTTTCTTGTATATGATGTAGACTTGGTGTCTGGTGTTGAAGCAGACATTTCATGGCCATGAGAAGAGACACAGTTGAAGATAAGGAAATCTGGGTTCTCCATTACTTTCTGTAACCAGAAACAACCTGCTGACCCCTACTTCTCATTCTCTAATATGATTTACTGTCAGACTTCTGTCTGCCATTGAGTACAATGCTAACCCCTTAGGCAATCTGATCAGATGCTCTTATTAGTTTGTCTCACAGCATTCTTTAGTTCTCCTGTGAAAACACCTTATCCAGTTGTAATTTCTTATTTACTCATCTGTGTCATCGTTTTGAGTTGTATGATCCATGAGTACAACCACTGGAGTGGTTCTTCCAAAATGTAGGTTCCAATTTCAAATCTGGTGCCTGGGGACGTGACCTTATTTGGAAATAAGGTCTTCACAGATGCAATTAAGTTGAGATGAATCTATACTGGATTAGGATGGGTCCCAATCCAATGACTAGTGTCTAACAGGAAGAAGAAGACTTGGACATAGAGACCTGAGAGGAAGAAGGTCATATGGTTAGGTAGTAGCTAGCAATGGGCAGTGAAATGCTTGATAAGGTCACAGGTTTACTCTTGAGGTATTCTTTAAGCTAAGAAGATAAGCTATGGAAAACATTAGTACACAAATGTTGAGGATAAACAAAAGCAAAAGAGATAACAGGGAGGAGGATTACCTCAAGAAAAAAAGATCTATGGGACTATTTCTAGACAGGAACCATAAAAGGTCAAACTAATAAAAAATAAGAAAGTAAAATAAATAAAATTTTTTAAAAAACCTGAGATGAAACTAAAAGCTACTGGCATCAGGTGTCTCCTACTAACTCAGAAGGAAGAATTCTTTAATAGTGCAGGTGCACTGAGGTAACTTTTAACCACTAATGATCCCAATGCCCATATTAACATGGGATTGCCTCCCTAAATAGGATGGCCACCATGACAGTTCCGGAGAGGACCAACTAAGGTAAAACACACCACTGCCTGACGTGAAGGAGGGGTTGAACACCTGATTGGTGAAGGCTGCTGAAGAAGGACCCCAATTTTCAAATCAATCATGAAACAGTCATAAATCTTGAGACAACATTGTATCCTTTGTTGTTCTCCACTCACAGACAGCCCACTCCCTCTCTTGAGAGGGCTTTCTGCTTGAGTCTTACTCTGTTTTTACTTTACTTTCACCTCTCTTTCACTTATAAAATTCTCTTGCATGACTTCTGATGTCTGACTTTAGATCTTCTTTCATCTGAACACAAGAACTGAGGTTTGGAGTTTCTGCTCCCTGCTTTCCTGTGACAATATGACCATAGAACCAGAAGTTGGAGTTATGCTGTCACAAACCAAGGAATACCAGGGATTTGTAGATACTGGACACAGCAAGGAAGCACTATCTCCTAAAGCTTTCAGAGGTAGCATTGTGCTTTTAACACCTTCATTCAGATTTCTTGCCTCAAGAAGCAGGACAAGTGTATATTTCTCTTGTTTCAAGCCATATCCGGTTATTGTAATTTGTTCTGGGAGCCCTAGGGGTCTAACATAGTGATCAAGGCTACATTGTTTTGATTTATAGCAAGCCTATTGTTACAGTTACCAACCTTAGTATTTACCTCAAAGTAGGTCATCCTAGAGCCATAAGGTAGGGTAGATGTGAGCCAGAGACATATTGAGCCTGCTTTGTGAGCTAACAATCAGCTGCTTCCATATTCTGTCCCCTTACAATGAGGTTTTCATGTCAGAACTCCAAATCCAAGGATGGCAAACAGATTTCACCTTGCTTGACTAGAGTGTTGTAATGCAAAGGATTCTAAAGGTGCATTTGAGCCACTTATTTCATTTATTCAACAATTATTTATTGAATGATTACTATGTAATATGCCAGGTACTATTCTGGGTCCTGGGAATATAGCAACACACAAAAGAGTAAGATCACTTAACCAAACAACAAATCAATCAATCCCAGCTCCCATGGAGCTGACATTGGAAAGGGTGCTGTAATGAATCAAATATGTCTTCCATAAACATGGGTGGGAGGACCTGCAGCAGTCTGCCATATTTCTGTTTTTCCAGATGGATCTAGTCATACATTGGATATTCGGACAGCTCCATGATGTGTGTCTCTGTTTTGGAACTCACATAAACAATTTGTTCCACTCATATCTGCTGACGTCTCTTTCTTATTTTGCTGTTGAAAGAGCATGGGAGTGGTAGACCCCAGTTTAAAGAAGGAGACTGAGTGTTTCATTGCTACATCAAATGTGACAAAAGTCCAAGAGAAGAAGCCGTTCTTTTATCTGTATCAGAATTCCAAGAAATTGAAAGGATATAGCAGCAAAATAAAGATTTCATTTTCCATCATAGAGTAAACACTAGAGGCTGGAAGGTGTTAAAGATAACTTTGAAACAATAGCTATGGATTGTTGTCTAGAATGAAGCTGGTATGGGATTGGATATATCTTTAGCTATGCTTCTGAAAAATAGTGGAAAAGAAATATATGTTCCCTTGATCTCAGGTTGGCTCTAAAACCTAGTAAAAGTCAGAAATGGGCTGGAAACATGCTGTGCAGCAAATCAGTTTTTCAGATTAGTAAAGTTCTCAGTGTCTGCATTTTGGCTGTGTAGACCAGTGACTCAAAGTAAGCATCAAGGTCATAGCTGGCTACTAACACATCTCACAACTCTCTAAAGGGCATTTTCCTTCTTGGTTCTTAAGTGTGAATGATACACAAACCCATAAACTTATTTGCACATAGAACCTAAGGGTATTTACAACTAAATTAATGGATGAGCTGTTACAGTTACTTGTATTTGATATTCATGTAATAAACTAGCACATTAACCAAGCATACTGAGATTTATTCTAATTTAAAGCCTGCTGACACAGAGCGCTATGCAAACTGGTTAAGGGCAAAATATTTCATGCATGTGCATAATTTGAATGCCAGAAATCTGATGTAGATGTGATTTTTTAGATGCTGTTCTTGCCTTTCCATTCTAATTTATTATTATTTTTGCTACATCATTACCTTTCATTTATTGCAATAGTCTTGTTAGTTTTATAGTGCATGGTGATGCATATGCACATAAATAATATTTTTGACCTATAATTCCAAAAGTTCTGTATGATTGGAATTCATGTGTCTACGCTACATGGTTTCAGTGTGAAACATCCATTTTACATTTCAAAATTAGAGTATGCTCTACTCTCTGTGTGTGTCTGTGCACTTGTATATTTGCCTAAGTAGTAATATTCCTTGTCTCTGTCTAATTTTTATTCTAGCAAGTAGAAGATGGGTAGGATAGGTTGGCATGGTGTCCCAGGTCCTGCCAAAGAGGGTCCCACTGGAAAATAACAGAGTAGATATAACATGGATTCATTTTAAAAAGCAATGTAATATTTTAAATCATTCCATGTTTATTACAATTTTAAAATTTTGTAGGCTTATATTCCTTGGAAATACATTTGCCTCTTTGCCATCTCCCTTTCTGTTATGTGTAGGATTCTCCTTTATGGAGTGTGTGTGTGTGTGTGTGTGGTGGGGAGGTTATTTATACATAATCTTGATAGTCCCTTTTCAGTATATTCTCTTTTCTTTCTACATATAAGACAATAGAACTTCTCATCTCAATTGAAACCTTAAAAGCACCAACCCAAGAAATGATCCAACTGGAATAAAATGAAAATTTTTCTAAATATGCAAACTATTTATCACTAGTTTTTAAACATTTCTAGGCCTTAGAAAAAGTCACTGTAGAAGCTGAATCTTTATTGGAGAAAAGAGACCACTTCATAGTTTACCTAGAGTCAAGAGCCTGAGCTTTTCCACACACCATCCCACTGTATAAAACACAAGCATGCTCTGTGTATTTTGACAGGTATTTTTGAACATCTAGACTCTGAAATTAGAGTTGTACAGGCTACATAGTGATATTGAGAACAAACACTTGTTCTTGTGGGAGTGCGTTTGATCACGCTGATGTACTTTACCATCTATTTAGAAATTTGAAATCACTCGGTGGTTGAGCTGCCACAAAAATTACTTTTAGACACAATACTCATGAATCATAGGTATGGTCTCAACATTTGCTGTCTATTTTAGGATTGGATTAAAGACTAAGAGACAGTGCTATTCTGTAATCCGTTCTAAACATGAAATGCCTTTTTAACCATCAATCTATTTATTGAAGTCAGTAATTGGGGAGAAATTTGTTGGCATAGAATTTAAGTTCATATATGTCAAGCATATATTATTTTTAGTTTAACTGGGGCTATTCTAGAAGAGATACCCATTTATCTTTTATTTTCCCCAGTTAACTAGCCTTAGAATGCCAATGAAAGGAAGCAACATTTTATTTCTCCTCCATGTTGCCCAGATTCAAGGGGAGGATGTTTCAGTGTAGGCAGCATGCTAACATGCCCAAGACCATCAAACGCACAAACACAACTACTCTGTTTACATCCACACCCTTCTTCATAATATACCTCAAAAACTACTTCTCATCACAGTTTCTTTTAAAACCATCAGCATTTTTATCACAGAAATTTTGCTCAGTAACTCATGTAAAATAGTCATATAAATATGGTGTCTTATTATCCTAACTGTTATGTTTTTTGCATATATTACAATGGGATCAGATAAAATAGGCATACCCTATGACCAATGCTTATTGGAATGTGGCTCCCCAAATTATACATGGGTCTGAGTACAATGCATGTGAATCAGGATCCTAAAGGAAAGAGCCAATGTAATCTGCATTTTAACCAGCATCCTAGGTGATTCTTATGAACATTATTTTTAAGAACGTCTGCTCTAGATAGATGCATATTTTATCTAAATGAACAAACCCAATAGATATTGTTTAATAGAAATGAAACTGGCATTTATTAAGGGTTTATCAGAGTGTATCATTTAAATTGCACACAAGTATTTTCAAAAGATATTATCCAACAGTGTTGGTCTTCAATATCATCATGTAGCCTGTACAACTCTAATCTGACAGTATATATATTCAAAAGCACCTGTCAAAATATGAAAAGCATGATTTTATCTTGTGCAGTGGGGTGGTATGTGAAAAGGAGGACATGGAGAATCAAGTAGACTAGTGTCTAGGATTCAATCCAGGGTCCACATCACCTTTAACAAATGGATTTTTAAATATGTGGTCTTGAGAAAACTTATCCTTTGAAAAAATATAAAATTGATCCATACACAAAAATGAATTTCAAGATTAGACATCTAAGTGTAAAACATAAAACCATACAAATACTAGAAGAAAAATATAGGTGAATTTATTTTAATTTCATTGTAGGGGAATTCTGTCTCAAAATCCAGAGGGAATAAAAAAAATTAAGAAATTTGACAATAAAAACAGCAACAACAAATATTTGTGTATGGCAAAAAACACCATAAACAAACATAACTGATAAACTAAGAGAATGCATTTCAGCATATACCACAGCCCAAAGACTAGCATCCCTAATGCACAAAGAACTATTAAAACCTGTGGAATAAAGATCTGAAATCTAATAGGAAATGGAAAAAAGACATGAAATATAGTGCACAGAAATAAATGCATAAAATGTTCCTCAAACATATTTCTAAAAGACTCAAAATCATTAATAATAAGATTAATAAAATTTAAAACACTGCAATGACACTTTTTGCCTACCAGAGAAGGAACTATTAAAATGTATGATAGCAAATTCCTTTAGCTAATTTATAGGCAAGCAGTATGACACATTGTTGTAGCAAATGTAAACTGGTACAATCATTCTAGGATATTTTGGCAATTTCTAGCAAAGTTAGATATACACTTACTTTTGATCAGGCAATCACATTCCTAGAAATACATACCTCCAATAATACACACATACATCTACAATGTTATTCATTGTTGCATTGTTTGCATTAAAATATGAGAGAGATAAATTTCTACAAAAGAAGAGTGGTGGTTGAATAAATTAAGAAGTCTATGTAGCAGTAATAAAATGGATGAGGAAGATGTTGAATTGATATGAAGTGGTATGATTTATCATTCAATTTAAAAAGCAATGCAAAAATTATTTATAGTAAGTTATGTTTTAAAAATGATGGGTATAAGTTAAAATGTATTTATCTGCTCATTTATGCAAAAAAAATATCTAGGAAGGATAAGAAAGAAAGTAAAGAGGTAGTTGATCTACAAAGGATCAAAATGGGTGGAAAGGCTGAAAGAACTGGAAAAAGGGAATTAGTACAACTTTGCATACGGTTCTTGTAGAACTAGGGTTATTGCTGTAGTTTAGGTCTTGAGTGCCCCTCAAAGGTCTTAGTACCCAGGATGGCAGACTGGGTGAGGGAAGAATCTTTAAGTGGGACTTAGTGGGAATCCTTTAGGTTCTTGTGTGTGTGTGGTAGGGGAGAACATGAAGGAGATGGTGGGATCCAAACAGTTTCCTCTCCTTGTCTTTGGCTTTCTGACCATGAGGTGACAGGTTTTAGTGCAACACATGCTCCCTGCCTGCTGTGCTGCCTCACCACAGACCCAGAAGCAACATTAGGTCCAACCAATCATGGACTGAAATCTCTAAAACTGTGAATCAAAATAGACCTTTTCTCTCTGTAAGCTGATAATCCAGGTATATGTTATAGTCATGGAAAACTGACTAACACAGTCATGTTTCACAGCCACTTTATTTTATTTCAAAATTTTATTGCATTCAAATTTTTAATAATTAAATTCATCTATGATATGAACTTAACCCTAATGGAATACAAACAGTAACAAACATGTCTAACTGAATACAAATTAACAATGTAATCACACTGAAGGGGGTGGAAGAACAAGAAAAACAAACCTAAATACCTTTGTGAAACAATATTTTCACAATAACTCTAAGGCTAAGGGCAAAAAGAACTGTACATGGAGAGTACTCTAAATAAATTTATTTTTCACAGGGTTATGTGTTAGAAATTCAAAAACTATATTTGTACTCTACAGCTGAGAAAACAAGTAAATATATTGTGAGTAATGAGATGCAGATGTTTCTTTTTGAAGACAGGAATTACAAATAAGTTGAGAAGGAAGGCTGGAATGAGCCCTGTGGGGTTGGATGGAATTGCAGGTGTCAGTTATAAGCTCATGGATACTCACACACACATACACACACATACACACACAGATGGATGGATACAGAAATAGATACAGATGCATGTCTATGTGTGAGTGAGCGTATCTGCTTCTATATTTCCTAGCTCCATGCAGTAAAAAGGCCTAGAAGCAATGAGAATGTAGTTAACAATGAACAAATGTTTATTCTGGAACTTGGTAAAATTCAATCTCCATCATGATTGAAAAAAAAAAAAAAAAAGAACATAGCAAGCTGAGGATAAAATGAAAGTCCTAAATCAGAAAAAGAGTATGTCTAAACACCTATAACATTTTGTGGTACTCAGTGTAAAAATATTGAAAGTTTTCCTTTCAAGACAGGATGGCCATTAATGGTTAATTGCCATTAACTCTGTCATATCTCATTGCTCTGGATGCCCCAGCTTGTGCTGGAAGGCAAAAGAAAATGAGAAAAGAAAGAAAAGAGAAAAGTGAAAATTAAAAAGGAAAAAAACCAAAATTATTTTGTATGGGTGCATGGTTTATAAACAAAATAACTAAAGGGATCTACAGTTACATTATTAGAATTAAAAAATAGCTGGGCAAGTTTGTAGATTAAAAATCAATAAAGAGCTGGGCATGGTGGCACACACATGTAATCCCAGTGGCTCCGGAGACTGAAGCAGAAGGATTGTAAGTTCAAAGCCAGCTTCAGCAACTCAGCAAATCCCTAAGCAACATAGCAAGACCCTGTCTCAAAATAAAAAATAAAAAGGGCTGGGCATGTTGCTAAGTGGTTATGTACCTCTGGGCTCAATCCCTAGTACCAAAAAATAAAATAAAATAAAATTGATATACCAAAAGGAATTTTATTTCTCAATGAGAAAATATAGAAAGAGATACATAAAGAGAGCATTTATTTGCAAACATCACATACGTAGAAAAAAAAATCTGACAAAAGATATACTCGGTTTCTACAGAGAAAATTCTAAAAATTCAAAATATATGAGAAAACACAATTAAATAATAATTGACCTAAATAAATAACTGATACTCTATTGACAGACCAGAAGACTCAATATTATAAAGAAGTAAATTCTCCCTATACTGATCTATAAATCTCATGAAATCCTCACCAAAATCCTACCAGGATTTGCATTAGAACACCAAAGTCTGTTTCTAAAATTTAAATGAAGCAACAAAGAGTGCGAAAAAACTGCCATTCTTGAAGAGGTGGAGAGAACTTGCATCTTGGGTGGCAATGTTGCTGTAAGTCTATAGCTGACAATCTTTTTTTCTCAACATATATAATCCTGACCTTAAAAACACACTTGAAACTATTCATTTATATTTATTAACCTTCTTAGAATAGGTAATTTTTGCTGTTGTGTTTCACAACAAAAAGAAATTAAAAAAAAAACAGTTCTGTCTTTGTATCTTTCCAACCAAGCAAGATTCATTAATGAGTATTCAGCGTTTGACTTGCAAATGGCTCAAAGCCATGAAATGTTATTTGCACAGTAGTATTTTGGCTAAATGCTCCTTGACCTAACTGAAATTAGCTGAGGAAACTTCAAATATACTGACATTATTATGAAAGAATGGACTATAGATAACCCAGGACTTTTACTAAAATTTCCCTTTTTATATGTATATTGGGTCTGACCCTTGAATTCAGTTACATAACTAGTCTTTTTGTTTTTGTTTTTAAGAGAGAGGGACAGTGAGATAGAGAAAGAGGGAATCAATTTTATTTAGTTTGTCAGGTGAGTTTCATTGCTTCGACACTTCGTTATGTATGTGGTGCTGGGGTTCAAACCCACATACTCACGCATGTCAGGCAAGCTCTGTAACTGTTGAGCCACGGCTCCAGCACCCATAACTACTCTTTTTAAGAAGCCCCATTCATATATGTTAAGAACAGTAAATACTGTTTGTTGTCGGTGGTGGTTTTCTGCTGAACAAAAGAGCTTCTAAGTAATAATGCAAGGGAAGCACCCTAGAAAAAGTTTGACTGTAATTACCTGTTTCAAAAGGGATAGGTTTATGAAAAAGCTAAATAGCAGGTTTCTTTTGCTAGAACATTTTCTGTAGTACCTTTACCTTTTGAATGTCAATAAATTGTGTTCATATTTAGCCTTGGTATCCTAAAAAAATACAAACAAAAAACCAAAAAACCCTTTAGATCTGGTCTTTCCAGAAAATGTATCATACATGTTTTTCAAAGTATTTTGGTAGCCTGTCCTCTCTTTCATTTTATCATCTTTAATCACAATGATCTTCCTTGCTTCTACCTCCTCCTCTAAATTTTTCTTCTTCTCTTCTACTTTTTCCTTTTAATTCTATCATTTTCTGTGTCCTCATGTCAAAGTAGAATGGTTAAATAGGCAAGAGGTTCAGAAAACAAATACAAAATGAAGGCAAAATGAAAGTCAACTGATAACAGAAGGCAAAAGAAAGATACATGAAACCTGGAGACATGGAGTTAAGTTCGCACAAGGAAAGTGAAGGAAGAAGAAGCACAAAGGATGGAGGATAGTGGAGCCTGTCTTGCTGGACAGTTAGAGTTCTATGATCTAATCATGTTCATCCAAGTAAGATTGACAAGTCATTGAAATACTCCTTCAACACCAATTAATATCCATCAGAATGGACTGAATGTGAAGGACAGTCATTTTCTCTAAAGGGAGACCTACTGTTTTTTTAAAAAAAAAAAAAAAAGTACTTTCAGAAAAGCAGGAACTACTATTACCTAACTGTCCTGAATAGGATCCAGAAATCAAGTTTGGAATTTCAGGGCACAGTAAGGAAATCAGAAAGATCCTGTGGTTTTCCAACAACATCGTTCCCACAAGGAGCAGTGTGCTCTAAAGGTTGCTTTAGGAATTTTAAATGGTCCAGGATGATGACCTTTTCTAAATCAAAAAGGAGTCATTGCGGAAGATTTGATTTCACCAAAAAGGACACTTGACATTTTCTGAAACTTTCTAAACTTCCTCTAATATTTCACTGTGCACCTTAAAAAATGTATGAGAAACAAAGCTGAGTTTAAAATCAGAAGTGATCTAGAGAAGACTATTGGTTATCAAAATTTTATCTCCCTGAATGAAATTGTACACTTCCACCGTTATCAAGCTCATACACAACATCCACTTGGGACATCATGCCACCTGTCCTAGAAATGGAATATTCATAAACACCACGAATATGGTTTCTCATGCAAACAAATATATTTTCAGAATATTGGACTGGGAGATATGTTAAGGAAAACTCTCATGCAACCTTTTAAAATTTTTATTGATAAATTGATATCTAGGAATGAGAATCAATAATAATGATGAATATTTGTTGATTGTTTCCTATATGCCACACATTTAAGTGTCTTAACATGTATTTAATAAAGTCCTCACAATAATACAGTGGGGTTGGTACTACCAATATTCCCATTTTGTATTTTACATATAGGATTCTTATCTGTAAATGAACATACCATTTAACAGTCCACACTAACATTCAGTTCAAACTGTATTTGAACAATTTATACAAGACCTTCATGGTATTTATGACCAGATACTCATGTCAAGTGCAAGGCTAAAGTGCTGCAAGCACAATGGTAGACAAAACACAAAGGATTCCCTGACCTCATGGAGCTTGTCATCCAGGGACCAAAACCAATCAACTAATGAAGCAATGATGTAAAACCTTTTGAGTATACTGCACAGGAAGTATGTGGAGACCATGATAGGCAAAGAAGAGTCATAGGTAACCTGGTTGGGATGAGTAGGAGCTGCAGAACAGAACTGGGTACAGTTTTCTTCACAAAACTAGAATCCATATGCCCTAATTCCACCCTCTGCTGCTCCATCATTCCTCCTTGAGGAAAAGGCCTGCTCAGCCATTATTTGGGTGGTCTAGTGATGATGTTTGATCAGGAAGCAGGTATAGCCAGCATTGGTTCTGCTCCAGAAAGTAGAGTGCTTATCTACTTCAAGCTGGGATTTAATCATTTCATGAACTGACTTCAGTGTGCACACTTAACACAAAACTTGACTTTGCAAATAAAGCATGCATATATTATACCCATAATAAGTATAAAACATCAGCTATGTTAAGAGATAGTCACTGGCTGATAGTTGAGAGGGTAAAACTATTCCCAAATTAGGATAAGATGTATATCCTTAGTTTAATGTAGTCCGAACCCCCAAAGTATGTGAATTGGATGGTGAAACTAGTTTAAAGACCCAGTCCTACTCTACCTTGCTAGGTCCTTCCAGAGAGTCCACTCAGAATCATTCTACTTCAATACAATGGCTACATTTAAATGATGGGCAATAACAGTATTGGTGACAAAGTAGAGAAATTGGAATGCTCTTATGTTTCTGGTGGAAATGAAAATTAACACAGCCACCTTGGAAACAGTTCTGGGAAATTCCTCAAAAAGTCAAACACAGCATTGCTATGCGATCCAGCAATTCCACTGTTACATCTAAGATATTTAAAATTTATTCCCAGAAGGCCAGAGCAGTGACTCTGTGGTTACAGAGCTTGCCTGGCACGTGTGAGGACCATGTATACAATGAAGTGTTGGAGTAATGAAAATCAGATGAAAGACTAAATAAAATTAATTCTCTTTATATCTTTCTCACTGTCCCTCTCTCACTTTAAAATAAATAAATAAAATAAAATGTGTGCCCACACAAAAACATGTATTTATAGTAGCATTATTCATAATAGCCAAAAACTGGGAACAATCCAAATATCCATTAACTGATGAATAGGTAAACAAAATATGAGCTATCCATACATTGGGATATTATTCATTGAAAAAAGAAATGAAATAATGATATGTGCTACACTACGAATGAATCAAGAATAAATTACACTAAGAAAAAGAACTAGACACAAAGTTCACATCCTGTGTGATTCCATTTGGGTGGAGTTTCCACGATGGGCAAACCACAGAGATGGAAAGCAGAAAGCAGATTAGTGTTGCCAGAAAGTGGAAAAGGGAGAAAGAGAGGTTCAGACATGAGTTTTTTGTAGGGTAGGTGATGAAATGCTTTAAGTTAGGTAGTGGTGATAGTTGCAAAACTATATGACTATACGTGAGTTATTAAAAAAATAAAGTTATTATCTAAGAAAGTTATGTACAGACATATAGCTTATACAGAAATCATGAATATGGTTAATCTTTTCATACATTTCTGTCCACTCAAAACAAAGCATAAAATCAAGAAAATGTGAGATAATACAAGCCTAAAAATACTTTTACCATAAATATGCAAATACTTATTCAAGTATGATTTTTTTTCCGTTTCATTGTCTCTGTTCTCCATTTCAGTTTAGATACACAGGCAGATGTATTGAATGCCATTTTCAATTCTAATGCAGTGCTTTGGAGTCTTCTTTCTTTTCTAATCATCTTCTCCTTGGAATTCTTCTGTCTCAATTTTTTCATATCCTCAAGCAACTCTTACCATTCTTTTGTGACTCTCCTAAGATCCTTCTTCTGGGTTATGTCATGAAAACGCTCATCAAAGTGTAGCTAATATGCACAATACATGTCCTCCCCCAGATCAGAGCCTCTTCTAGTTCTGTGACATCAGGGCTACTTGGCAGCACTTTCATTATCTAGCTGTCAACCTGTATGTTTTCTACTCTTTTGGCTGGATGGGTCTGGAATTATTAACCAAACAAAAGGAACCGGGTTGCTAAGCCTGCAAAGATCAAACTGTTCACAGACTGCTTCCTGTTTGCACTGCATGATGCGGGCAGAGGGGAGGGCGAGGCCTCCCTCTGCTTGCGTCTATTTGGACAGAAGATGAGCTAGGCTGTTTGTGTCTCACTTACCCAGACACACTCACTCAGAACTGCTTTGTGGATCCATCTGTGGTAAAATCTGAAAATGTGCTACGCACAATTACACAAGCAAACACAATGTCCCAAGACAAATATGTCCTATTAGTAAGCAGGCCAGCATTGAAGTAAAAGCAGGTGTTTCCTATATTGGGTCTGATTGCCTACATGTGTGGTTACTCTGAAATTATTTCTTAATTACTCTGAAAGGTTAGCACCAGTGGAGAGGGAGAGAGAGAACTCCATGGGAGTTCTGAGGGCTCCCTGGTCCTCTGCAGAATTACAGCTTATGGAGCTGAAGCCTGTAATTACTTAATTTTTTTAAGAAGCTATCATGCCCCACTTTTCCTGAGCAAGAAAATTATGTATTCTAACGGACTCTGTCAATTTTATTCTTTCAATTTTATTTATGAAGGATCACAGAATTTATTAATCTAGTGTCCTATTAGATAGGAACCTGGATGGAGTTCATGACACATATTGGGTATGCAAAATGTTCCTGATTTTGTGATCAAAGTTACATTATAGAACCACAAGAGAAATGAATTACATAAAAAGAGATGTAATCTCAGCAGTAACAGGCATTCTGCCACGTTTATATTGCTAAGACTGGACCACCTTAACCAGCCCTGGGAAGCAGCCATATATTTCTGTTAAGTAGAAAAGACTGATGGCTTTATTTATTTCTCAATCTCAGTTTTTTCCAAGGGTAGAGAAACAGGGACATTGCTCAATTAAGGATACTACACATAGTACGGGAAGACTCACCTTATTGTTCGCATCACATTAGGTCCCAAAATGTGAAAAAAAATATAACAAAAGTATCACCCCTCCAAGCAACATTCAAGGACATTAAGATGAATTTAGTACTCATAATGCATAAATGCATAAATAAAAGTGAGGAATAATAAAAAGCAATATATGCAAAAGGCCAAAAAATGGCATATATTAATGTTGCAGCTGTATCTTTTCAGTAGTGTGAGACCCATCCATTGTAACCTGGACGAGGATGGTGTGGGAAAATGGGGAAACCTAGAAACTTCCTAGATTATTGAAATGATATTTAAAAAGGTTAATTTTGAAAATTCTCATGATATCCCTGAAGAATTTAAATCAAACAATTAAAAGGTTAAAGAAATGGGGCCCATCCCCCCACATAGAGAAGCTTGGCCCCTGGTGTGAATAACCAGTTACAGCTAACTCTAAAGCTCTGTGCTCTTATCTATACAATATTATCCCTTTTCTGAGATTATGTCCATTCTTATTTCTCTGGGCAATAATAGTGTTTCTCTTATTAAATTCTGATGGTTAAAAGGATCGTGATTTGTTTAAGTATCTTTACTTGGCAAAAAAACTAAACATTGGCAACTTTTAAGTTTATCCTTTTCCCCTCATCCTTAAATTTTACAGATCATGAAATCCTAAAGTCTAGCAATCATTTCTCTTGATCTAAAATTCCCTAAGGGCCAGATCATATTTTAAGCTTTGTGGTCACGTGGTTATCATTTGCTACCACCCAAATCTGCCAGTGTAGCATAAAAGCAGCTAGAGAAAATACAAAAAGAAATGAACATGATTATATTTCAACAAAATTTTATTTATGAACACCGAATCTAATAAATTTTATTAGATTTTCATGGGTTACAAAGTATTATTATTCTTTCAATGTTTTCCAACTATTTAAGAACGTAAAAGCCATTCTTAGCTCTGAAACTGTACAAACATAGGTGATTGAACAGATCTGGCCCTCAGGACATGGTTTGCTGACCCTTGCTCTAGATGACAACAGATTGGGTGAGGCATTAACCTATGAAAAGAGGGAATGACAAGACTTATATTGAAACTTTCCTTTCATGAATTTTTTCATCATCTTTCATCAGTTTTACAAAGCAAAAATCAGGAACACAAAAAGGATAAAATTCATTATGTTTTGAAACTTAATTACAAGTTATTCAAAAGAGTTATATAAACCCAGCACAGAAAAATTATAGCTGCTTTCCTATGCGGCACTGGTCATGTGTGAATCCCAACACAATCCCTTTGCAGGGAATGGTAGCTTACAATTGGAGGAGAGTGGCAATCTGTATTGAGTTCAAGGAGACACAGGCCATTTGCCCCCCCCCAAAAAAAGAACAAAAGAAAGAAAGAAAAAAGAAAAAGGAAAAAAAAATACCAGAAAGGAAAAAGAGTCAGGAATTTGAAAGTATTCGCTTGTACAAGGTTGTATAGATAGGAATACCAGTATTGAATTCAACCTCAATGAACAAATTGAAGGATTGGATGCAGCGCAAGAACAGCTAAAGATCAAGCAAAAACTGAGGACAGGTCTGGAGGCTGAAAGTTTGCATCTTACTGTGGATGTCAGAGGTTGAAAGTTAGTTGTTGGGATTATGCCTACTATGAACGTGTTTTATTTGGAATCTTTCAAAATATGGTTTGTCTTGAAAAATGGAAAGACTGACAACACTAGTCCAAGAATACTGTACTCAAGACTGAAGTACACAAGTTTTCCATAGTTCCAAACTCTTCTTATTGAATTACTTATTTATGTCTCCTTTCACTCATCTTTGCTATTGTCGTACAGGTATATTTCAGACACATTTCAGATCCTCAAAGCCATTGTGTTTTTACTCGCCTCCAAGCCTTAACACACTCAAACACACATACATGCATGCACACACACCATTCTACTACATGACATGTCCCAGTTATCCACCTTAATTGTACCTACACAGAGACACTGCTTAGTATTTTTCTGGGTGCTAGAAAGACCAGCCCAGTCCTCTTGGAACTTAAGTTATAAAGGTGGGTGATAGGCAGTAAGTGGATAAACACATAATTAAGCAGTTTGTAAGCAAGAGCCAAGTGTGATGGAGAAAAATAAAGGATAAGGGGCTGAACAACACAGGGAGCGGAGGGGATACTGCGGATACTGCTATGTCCTGTAAAGTGCATAGGGCAGGCCATGGTGATAGAGTGACATCTGAGCACAGATCTGAAGGCAGCAAGGGAGCAAGTCACATGGATATCTGGGAGAAGACTAAGCTAGGTAGAAAACAACAAGGTAAGTGTATTGATGTTTGAGGAGGCCAGCATGGCTGAAGCAATGTAGACGAGGCAGAACACAGTAGGAGATGAAGGGAGTGAGGCCAGATATAGGACATTGTAGGGCAATGGAAGAACTTCACTCTGAACCCTGTTGGGGATGATCTAACTCATTTAAAAAGAGGATAATACTGGCCATTATATTGAGGGAAGACTGTGGCAGGTGGCCAAAGGATAGAAAGAAAGAGATGAATTAAAATGCTATTTTGTTTCTTTAAGTAAAAATCTATATTTACTTGGGCTAAAACAACAGCAATGGGTATGAAGCAAAAAGGAGTGGAGAGCTTTAAGAGATCTGAGATAGAATCCATCAGATGTGAGGATTGATCCGTATGAAGAATGATGGAGAAGGAGAAATGAAGGGGAGCACTAATGAGCTGTGGATGATAGCTTATAACTGCTATCCACCTCTCTAAATCCTCCTTGACACGAAAGCTCCAGGAGAGCAAGAGCATGTCCACGTTCTTCATAATTTTAGCCATGGTGCTGGGTATAGGGCATGCACTCAACTCTTTAAGTGAATTAATGAATGAAATAACTAAGGTATATTAAAGAGAGATTTTAGAACAAAGATGAATTTGGAAGCTAGAACTCAAAGCAATGGTTGATTTTTTGGAAAGGTTGAACATTAAGCCATTTGATTTACAAATGGTGGGAAGGGGTGCTGGGAGTTATTATATGTCATTATATACTTATAACAGGTTTTACCTCTTGGAAAACCTGTAAAGGGAATCAAGATTTTCATGAGAGCTTGAATCACAAAATGGAAACTCAAATAAGTATATTAACTCAATAAATGTTGACTCCTAATTTTAAAAAATGATTTAATTTCAGCATTATAGTCAGCAGTATTCATATAAAAATTAGATGTATATCTTCTCTTGAAAAAAAGTCAAGGTCTGGCCATACTGGCCTCATTCTTTCACAGCAAATGTCATTCGGAGCTAAGTCCCATCCACCATCCTTAGGAAGTCTGTTCACCCCTTCTCCAATCATCAGATTTCCCACTAGTCCCTGTCATCCTCCGAACATCAAGGAGGAAGGAGTCTCCCTTCTGTCAACTTGTGCTCAGCTCCCTTTGCTCATATGTTTTCTTTTTTGGACCCAGAGGGTTTTTTTCTTTTTGTCATCATCCACATCTCCAGGGTGAGCTCCTTCTGTGTCCCCCCTACCCCATGAGTTCATTTTGCCAGTCTTCAGGAGCACAGAACCATCATTCTGCTTCCTTTTCTCTAGCGTGTGTTGAAGGCCTACTGTGGCACACACCAGAGATAGGACGATATCTAAGTAGAACCAGGGTTTGCCATCAAGGATCATAAAAGATAAAAGAAGAAAGAAAAAAGGAACAAGCCAACACAAATAATTGCAAGTTATGGCAAAAGCTATGGAGAAAAAGAACAACCAAAAAAGTAATATGGAGAGAAGATAAAATTTCAATAACTAGTTCAAAGGAGGCTTCTATGAAGGGGTCACAGTGAAGCTGTGTGAAAGGCCACGGAGGAGAGGGCTGTGGAAAGAGGGAGGAGCAGAGCAGAGGGCCTGAGCTGGCAGAGGGTTGGCACTGTTGAGGCACTAAAGAGAGAGGCCAGCCTGGCTGGACATACCGAGCCAGCAAAGAGAGCATGAGATGGGATTAGAAGGAAAGTGGGCAAGAGTTAGACCCTGCAGGCACTGAGGGCCATGGGAAGCCCACCTGACGTATAGCAGAGCCATGATAATCATGAAAACTCACCACCAAGAAAGGATCAGAAATGCCTGATCGTTTAGTTAAACTAAACTCACTGGTGGGAGTTAATATGTTGCCTTTCTTTCTTTCTTTCAGAGAGAGGGACAATGATAGAGAGAGAAAGAAAGAATCAGTTTTATTAGGTTTTCATGTGGCCTTCATTGCTCTGACACTTAGTTGTGTATGTGGTCCTGGGGTTTTGAATCCATGGACCCGCGCATGCAAGGCAAGCGCCGTTAACTGCTGAGCCACCGCTCCAGCCCAATATGTTACTTTTCTTGATGGAGGTTTGGTTTTTTGTTTTCATGTGCTTCAAAACTTCAGAAGAATGAACTTCCTCTACCAAAATGAAATGTGTCAGCAGAATGTATAGAGATGTGAACATGAAGACCCCTATTATTTCTGAATGAAATAGTTGGGCAGAATAGTCTCTACTTTGCGAAATAATTTGAAACAGGATTGAATACAAACTGAAAAATTAAAATTAATGCATTTTAAAGTAGGATTATATATTATTTATACCAGCACCTCACTTATTTAGATATCATTCATCCAGAAACCATGCCTGGAAAAGAAGTACAGAACATAGTTCTCAGTGACCACAGAAGACAACACAAAGCCCATGTATTAACCTTAGGACACATAGATGTGTCATAGAAGAGCTTTCCCCTGTCCCTCCAGAGCACCTCGTTTTCCATAAGTTTTAAAGGCAATTGCCAAAATTAGGTAGCATAATCAGTGAACCATGACAACTGACAATCTTGCCACAAGTAGAAAAAGGGTATATAAAACACTGTCAAGAGTTTGAACAGTTTATCAACTTGAGGCTATTTGGTACAGGTAAACAATTTCATGAGACTCCCTAGCACCCCAAGATGTTAGGAGTTGTATAATTGAGCTTTATTTGTTAACTTTCATAGCAACAACCATGATGGATGAAGGTGGTATCAAATCATGTGGTAGAGTCTGTTTTAGAACTTGGAGAAGGGCAAAGGACATGATCAAAGATTTCTTTTAGTGTAAAGCTGGGTGATGGGACAAAATCACCAAACTTTGAATTTGAGACTTGCTTTATGTGGAACATACGTTCTCAGCCAACACTGAGCAAGAAATTTGTCCTTATGATTCTGTGTTTGCATTATAAAGAGAAAGTTTGTACAAGAAGCATGTTCCTCTTTAGTTTTTGCAACTCAGTAGCAAATGAATTACCTTCTTATTCTTGTTTAATCTTCTCATTAAAACTCTTAATTACTGGAAACATGATGTCAAGGTTTATTATTTTTATCTTATTAAAATAACTTGATCTTATTTCCAAAGGTTATTTATAGTTTGCTTGGAATGAAAAATCAGTTATTGATCACTGTTTCTTTATGATGTCTTCAAATTACTGAGAATGAGACTTACATGAGTAATTTTGGTTTACAATTTCTGTTCTATAGAAAAGAATCTTTCACTTCTATTCATCCTTTACAGAAGTGGTAAGAGACAATATTCCTCTGCAGCTGAGCTGGGGCCAAGCCTGCTCCAATGCAGAATGCAGAATAGACTGCCTAAATCCTGTCTGTTCCTTTTTGGTAGTATTTCAAATCATTCATCATCCAGATTTGACTTTCTTTCCACATTTTGGTATTACTATTTAATGCACATTATTGATATATATCTGCATTATTATTTTTTAAAAATCTTTTAATTGACACCCTTTTATCCTAAATTCACTTAGAAAGAAAAAAATCATATCACTATCACAAATGAAAAATTAGCACCAATTGTCGTTAATAGAAGACACCAATAAAAGAAAATGCTTGGCTGTTTGTCAAAGGCTCTGAGCCAAATTCTTCCTTTTATTTTATTGGCAAAAGTGGTTAGCAGCAATTTAAAAAGCATACAAGCACCAAACTGAGCCATTCTCCTTGATGGTTGTTGGTATTAGAAGAATAGAAGAGGCACTGCGTCTCTCTTTGAGACTTAATATTACTTAATTCAGAGTTGATGGACCACCTAAAATCATTTCAATTGCCACCAGTTAAACACTTGAGAAATACAGCAATTTTAAAAGAAACAATCTCTGTTCAATTTAATCTGTTGGGAAAAGAGACTGATTGTCCAGTGTTCTGTAGGTCCCATTAGGCTCAGCACAGAGCTGGGTGCAGGACTGACACTCAGTGATGGCCAACGTGATATCTGTACCCCTGCTTCTGGCAGCCAGTCACAAAACAACTTTTTTGATTATAAGAATTAGGGCATGATGAGATGACTGAACTCCTGGGAAATAAAATCATACTGCTGGTGCTATTGACAATCCATACTAACACCTTTTATTATATTATCATGACCTAAAAGTAGCAATGTAGCTTTTTTTTTTTTTTGCAGTACTACAGGTTGAACCCAAGTGCATGCTAAGCAAGTGCTCTACCTCTGAGCTACAGCCCCAGCTCCTTTTTTATTTCCTATGATTTTTTACTGTAAATTAAAAAGCAAATTTTAGTTTTTAAAATTCTTTTTAGATATGATACTACACCAGGACACACCTTGACACATCACAAAAGCATAGAACCCAACCAGCTCTGATTCAGTTTCCAATGCTTTCCCCCCTCCACATCCTGCTCCTCTCCACCAATCCTTCAATCCATTTAGTTTACTTTTTTTAAAAAAATTAGTGTCCTGTGGATACACCTGATAATGCTAGGACCCACTGTGCTCTGGAAAGCAGTATGGAATTTCCTCAAAACACGAAGAATGGAATCACCATATAAACCAGCTATCCCACTCCTTGGGACATACCCATAAAATTTAAAATCAACATTCTATAGTGCTGTAGCCACATCAGTGTTTATAGCAGCACAATTCACAATAGCCAAGCTATGGAACCAATCTAGATGTCCTTCAACAGATGAATGGATGAAGAAAATGTGATACACACACACACACACACACACACACACATGCACACACACACACACACACATGCACACACAGTGAAGTAATTTTTTATTTCAACAGAGTCTCACTAAGTTGCCCAGGCTGTCCTCAAACTTGGAATCCTCCTGCCTAAGCTTCCCAAGCAGCTGGGATTATAGGAGGGTGCCAAAATACTCAGCTGCAAAGTTGCATTTTAAAAAGGAATTATCTTTGAATCTAAGTTCAAATCCAAGCTAAGAAACTCACCAGTTTTAGAACTTGGATAAGTTATTTAATCTCTTTGGCTGTGGTTTCCTAGTCTGTAAAATATTTTTGATAATGCCTTTCTCATGGGAATGCTACCAAGATTAACAGAGTAATATAAAGATACAGCTACCACATAGTAGAATTGGTCTCAGTAATTTGAAGCTGTCTTATATTACAGTTGAGGAAAAAATATATATATACATATAGTTATAGAATTAGGCAAAGCACAAAATAGTTTCTATGGATATGTACTAGAAATTTTGAGGAAATTATTCAAAATCCTGTTCACTGGTGCTAAGGTCAGTTTAAATTGTGTTCTTTTTTTTTGGCTTGAGTCATCTAAGTGAATTCCTGTATTTTCTTTTTTTTTGCAGTGTGGCTAAAGCTCTGTTAGAGAAGTACATACCCTACTTTTTTCATCTGTGTCTCAAGAATGTTCTGCATATGGGCAGATTATTCTTATATTTAAAATTTTTACTTTACTAATTACCTGAAAACTTTGATGGGTCATGTTTCACGAACACTGGAAACACTCATCAAATGCAGACTCCACTAAACACTACCACTGACAGCAGCCCGATCTCATCATCGGGACCACAGTGTTTTACCTTGATGCCTAGTTTGCCTCCTGTGACAACCTCAATATATTATTGTGATATAACCAGAAATTGTCATTTTCCTTTTTATATTGTTCCACTCTCGATTTCATAAAGAAATTTTATTCCCTTAAGATGCATAATTTCTTTTATTCATAGTGCTCTTAGAAGCATTATACTACATGTCAACATTCATTGGTGAAATAGGTATATAGGCAAATTAAAGTTAATCTGCAAAATAATTTCATAGATGAATAAAAATCTGCTTACTTATATACCTCCTTAATTAACATTAAAAATTGTTCCTAAGTCATTGCCAATAGGATTCAAAATTGAAAATATACACACAGTCATAAATAACAGAAAAAATATTCACTTGGTTTCATTTTTCAGTTTTTGGGATTGGAATTCAGGGTCTCATGCACGCTAGGCAAGTGCTCTGTCACTAGACTTCACTCCTAGTCCTCCACTGGCATTATTAAATAGTCTTTATGCTCTGACTTGAAATTCAAAGTTTGCAGACCAAAGAAATAAAAATAATCCCTGCTCAAATAAAAGACCAGATCATGAGGTCCAGCCTCTAAAAAACCCAGAAATCTCAAGCAAATAAAACAGGGAATGTTGATGGTAAGTGTATTAATCTGTTTTCTATTGCTGTAATGAAATACCTGAAGCTGAGTAATTTATAAACAAAAGAGGTCCATTTAGCTCACATTTTTGCAGGCTCACTCTGGTGAGGACCTTAGGGTGGATGGCAGTTGTGTTTGTATGAGAAAGTAAGATCATATGTGAAACAGAAAGCCAGAGAATAGGGAGGAGACAATCTTGCTTTTGTAAAAATGACTTCCTCTCTCAAGGGAAACCAGGGTTCTAGGAGAATTACCTTGATCTCTTCCAAAAGCAGCACCCACAGCAAGATGTAGCAACCTCTCGGTTAAATCCCACCTCTTAATGCTCCCACCACAGATTAACATTGCCACACTGGGACCAAGTTTCCAACATGTGAAAAAATCACAACCAAACCATGCCAGCAAGGAAATGAATTTCCAGTTTGTCCTGCAGATTTCCTGAATGGTATGTTTTGGCTACAAATACACCTGCACTGAGGTACATCATTGTGAAATTTCAGAACACTGGACATACATTTTTAACAAAATTAAAGAAAATAGTTTTGAACATTTCAGCAAAAGTTGTGTTAGCAGTAAGATGTTGGAACACTGTTTACAAATAGCCAGGGAAAATTGTTTTTGCTACCTAGTATTATGTACTCCTACAAATTCTTGATTAGATATGAAGGTGGGCTTTCAGCACTCAGACACGTACTCTTTCTCAGGAATCTACTAACAGTGCTCCATGAAAACAAAGGAAAGTACTGAGATGGCAGAAGATGCGTGATCAAGCGCAGGTTCTAACTCAGAAGAACGGCAAAGAGAATCCCTGGAAATGGTGAATGGTTCTCCCCAAAAGGTGAAGCAAAGAACACAAAATATTCAGTATAGCAAAGTGTATGAGAAAAGGAATCAGGGTAGACAATATGCCTCATGGGTAAATTGACTTTATATGGCCTAATCACATAATCACTGAATGCCAGTGTAAAGTGAATTGTGATGCACACACCAGGGGACAGAAGTGAGTGTGAATGGCAGGGGTGACCTGGTAGTTCAGGGCCCTAGATGCCTTCCTTCAGTCTGCCTAATGGCTAAAACTGAAAACATCAAGAAAATGGAAAATAATGTTATTTAGAGATATGGAGTAAAATACTGAAAATCAAGAAAGTGGAAAAGTTATCTTGAAGGATTTGGAAATCAGACACACTGGGGAGGGCAGAGGACTGATTTTTTTTTTAAAAAAAAAAGACTAGCAGATCTAATTGATCTCACCATATGTATAACTTATCCAAATAAAGCACCAAATATTTCTAAAGATCCTATTTTTCTTCACATTTATCCAGGGAATCGAAGTTTAGGGAATGATTGCATTTTTTAATGGCATATCCGATTATGTGGCAAATAGAAATCTTTAAAGATCTCGGCTTGACAGAATTTTTTGATCAGTGATATGATTTTTGTGGTCTTGGTATAAGAACAGACTCTTTCCTCATGTGAATTTGAGCAATGTTGACAAGCTCTATACATTTTAAGTTTTTGCTCTGATCTCCTGAAAAGGAGTAAACCCACCAAGAGCTTCAAGGGTTTAAGCGCTGACATAAATCCCCTTCAGTTTGTTCTAATGGAAAACACAGGAAGCAGTAGAAGCATCTACAGATCAAAGCTGTCTTGTGAAGACAAAACTGTCAATAGAGGTTGAGCAAAGTGTTTCTACAGCAGCCATCACAGTGCCTAGTACTTGGTGAAAACATAGTAAACATTTGCTAAACAAATGAATTAATGAAATATAGCAAGTTGTTTTTTTGAACGGCTGACAGGATGATCCCCATAGGCCAGAGCAAAGCATTTGGTCACTTGCTTTCACTTCTTTAAACCCAGCATAGCAAAGATTTGGACAGTGTCAAAACCCTCAGGGACATAATTAGTGATGTTTTATGCAGAAATCTCCCATTCCATCAGGAGTCATACTTAGGACTGTAGGATTTACAGCTCCACACAGTCTTACACACTTTCTGTAATGTGCTTGGTAGAGAAATGAGCAGAGCAACAGCCTTCAAATGGCATTCTCTGTAAGGGCATTTCAATCCCATTCTCCAGATAGATGCCTTGTGTTGTTCCTGATCCCTCATCTCTGCTCAGCCACAATGGCCCTGGTTTTATGTATATATTTTTCTTTACATATGGGAATTACATCCAAAATAATATTTCTACCACATAAAATATCTAAAACCCACCAAAGTAGTAAAGAGCTATTGTAGCAAAGCAGTGTTTTAATTCTTGTTATATTTTTAGAGGAGATGAGAAAGGATGTAGGGTTTTGCCACACAATGGACAGCACTGGAATCAATTTACTTAGAGCCTCAAAGACAGCACACCATAACATGCACACATGGACACACACACACACACACACACACACACATCTGAGTAGGTGCCAATGGATAAGATATATCTTTTCTTTTTAAAAACAAATGTGCTTCTATCATAATTCCACATTCCCTTCTAAAAGTAGAAAACCTGATCAGGTTTTTCCAAGTAAACTCAAATTGTTGCTGTTATTTTAGTTTTGGACACAGGCAATGTTAAGGTTCCTCATTTCTCTATTCCTTCACCAAATGACATTTAAATTCCAAAGAGAGCTTGTGCAGGAGAACATGGAATGTGTGAGTGTGTACGTGCACAGATGTGTGTGCTGGATATACCTGGATTCATTCAGAATCCATTCTTTTCTTTCTGTTGTCATCTGCTATTTTAAATTGTCTTGCCTATCTTTTGGAAATCAGTCCTTATGCTCAGTACTTCTGCTGTTACCCGAGGTCCCAACTTGGGTCTAGGTTTCTTGAAGTCCTCTGGTGATCTCTCTGCCACCTCCAAGTCCCTCAGAATGGCACACTTTCAGCAGTAACCTTGTTACTTAGAAGCCTGAGAGAAGCCATAACGGGTCTCTCATGCTTTCACATGCCTGGGCTCTTTTCATTTTATTCCTTCCTTGTCACAGGGCTGAGAATTACATATGAAAGACTGCACTGTGTCTCAGATGGGAACCAGGAGTTACTGACCCTTCTGTAGTTCTTTCATTTGGCTCATGCACACCAGAATGATCTTTTGAATTAGTATAACATCTCTTCTAATTGGCCAATGCTTGCAATTTTCTCATTGGTAAATACTTGGACTCCTGCCTGTCCTCCGAAATCTCTAAATGACAGAAAGCTCTGTCTCCATCCTTCCCTCCAGACCTTGGTCTGATGAGAAAAAGATGAAATTGTATGCTCATATTTCTCAGTTGCTTTTTCTTCAAGGTGACCCTTCCCTCCACCCCAGCCTAGACAACTTACCTAGTCTCTAGGATACAGCAGTCTGGCTCTTTATTCTCTTTCCATTCTGTTGTTTGGGACACAAATTTATGCCTTCCTTCCTTTGGAGCTTGGCCTCTTGTAGCTCAAAAGAAACTGGATCTTGAATATCAATACCCTTGACTTTATAGATTACGTGTTTGCAGTGAAGTTTAAATTTTATTTTTAGAAATTCAAAAGCTGAGCACTGACTGCTTATTTTCTTTTTGTGTTCCTAGCATAAAACCCTGCATCCTCTCTGAAGCAATGCCTGCTGCTAACTGAATAGAAAAGGAACACTGGTTCATATCTCAAAATCTCAGCCTTCCACATATATAGGAGTGAAGGACATCTAGTCACTTCCTCCTGCAAACACAGAAGAAAGTCTAGAAATTAGAGAGACTCAGTTGGCCATGGTAGCTTTTGATATCATATAAATCATAAAGCGTTTTGTAGTATAATAAGGATTATGAAAAAAGCAAGTTTTTTTCCATAATAACGTCAGGTTATATTAGTAATTGGAATATGGCTTTCTTCTGTAGACATTTTTTTTTTTTTGGCGGGGGCTGTGGTTAGTGGGCATTGAACCTAGGTACACTATAGGACCGAGCCACAACCTCAGCCCTTTTTATTTTTACTTTTTCATTTTGAGGCAGGGTCTTGCTAAGTTGCTGAGACTGGCCTCAAACTTGTAGTCCTCCTGCTTCAACTTTCTGAGTGGCTTGGACTATAGGCATATGCCACCACACCCAGCCACTGAGGTATTTTGTAATAAAGGAAATCCTCAGAGTTCCCCGATGTTCCTTTGGATGATTAACAATTGGTTTGTGATACCAAGTAGAAGCCTTCATCTTCATCTTGGTTGCTTCCCACACCTCACACCCTGCCTGCCTCCTGCAAGACTTACTCATAGCAACAGGATCTGGAGCTCATCTCTACTCAGAACTCAGCTTCAAAATATGCAGAAAAGAGAACATCAGGGATTTGTTAAAAAAAAAAAAAAGCATGAAGCTTAGGAAATTTATAAGGCAAGACCAGACTGGGAACTTAAGAATTGCAGAGTGAGAAGTGGCTTGTTCAAAAATAGAAAAAAGAGTGAATCTTTGAGAGGAGAATCAGTTTAACAGAGATAGACCATAAGAAAAAGAGAGGAAAGGTAAGGTTAGAAAAACAGGAACCACTTAAAATGGCAGCCCCTGGAGATCTAGAAAACACTCCAAAGGGATCCCATTAAGTGTTGGGGCAATGAGGTTGTTCCATTCTCCAGGCCAAGAAAATTAGACATCTACACAAAGCCTTTATTTTTCAATCCTCCACCAACCTCACTCTGCGTATTTTCAATTTACCACCAGAAATCTCTATGTATGTTTACTTTGGGGACCAGTAGCCAAGGTAATTCTTTAAAAAGAAAGGGAACTTGGGGCTTGGGTTATAGCTCAGTGGCAGGGCACTTACCTAGCACATTTGAGGCGCTGGGATAGATCCTTAGCACCACATAAAAATAAATAAATAAATAAATAAATAAATAAATAAATAAAGGTATTTTATTCATCTAAAATTTTTTTTAAAAAATTTAAAAGAAAGGGAAGAGTTCTTTCTCCACGGACTTTGGGAAATGTTTTCATCATGGAATTTAAGCCTATAAATGACAGACCATAAGAACAGTGACAGTGATTAACAGTGTCCTGTGGTCCAATGCACATTTTAAGGGCACCCAGAGACACGTTCCTTGGAATTTAAAGATTCATGTCATATGATTATATAAATAATAATATATAAGTTGAATCATATACTACAAACTTCACTTATTAACTGTGCAAAATAGACCATGTCAGACCTTCTTATGGGGATCCATTAAATGTACATAAATGGAAAATTGCCACAGTTTAGGCACAAAATAAAGTAAATTGCACAATTGTGTTACAATAAAAATCTCTGCATCAGAACTCAGGCAAAGACCCAGGCGTCAGAATTGCTGAGTTGCAGAATTATTACCCTACATGACAGGATAAGTTCTTTCGGGGCAATGAAACAGCCTGGTAAACAGTAAAGAATTCAAGCCTCCCACTCTTTGCCCTAGGTCTCAGCCCTGTCAGATTTCTTATCTGCACAAGCTGCCGAAAAGCGTCTCATCCACCGGGAAGAAGGGGAACCTCAGAGGCCATGCTTGGTCCAATGCATCCTTGTCCAAAGTGTTCTGGTAGCCTCTAGTTACCTTCTGATGCTTGATATCCTTGTGGGTGGAACTCATCGTTGCCTGCAATTTCTGTTGTCCTTTAGAGTTTAGTGATAGTCTCAAATCTGAGGCAGACACTGCAACCTTTGGCAAATTATTTAATCACTCTAAACTCCAGTTTCCCCATGTATAAAATTATAAATAAAAGTAGCTCCCTTATAGATTTTTGTGTGTGAGAGAGATTAAATCAATGTAGGATCCTTAGTAGAAGAGTAGGGACAGAGAGATTGCTTAGTTTGTGACTATTATTAATGGCAATAATTTATCATTTTCCACATAATATATCAATATATTTCCATATCAATAAATATTCATTGATATAATGAATATTGGTATAATGAAATATATTGGTTGCATGGTTTTTCCATTGAATGGTACCCTATAGTTTATTACTAATAAAATGCTGGAATTCTTTTTGTTTCTTTGGCCATTATACTTCCAGCTAAAACTTTTGGTTAAATATAGGTGCTACTTTCATTCCCTCCTAAAACTCTTCAAAACTACAGGGATGGATTTTTTTTAAAGACAGAAATTCATGGAATAGGAATAATAGAAGTAGAGACAATATATAATAAAATTATAGAAGCCTAAAAGCAAATAATTTAGAAGACCTGAGAAAACTGAGTGTCAAAACAATAGCAGGGAAAGCCAAGAACTAACCCTTTCTACACCTCAGAATTTCCTCAAAGCTTAGGAATTGGCAGATATAAAATAGCTCTAGTCATTGGGATGAAAAGAGATGCTAAAATAAAAATGATTACTTGAAAGTCTGTTTCAGGAGAAGCTCTTGACATTAATCTCTACTGCCAGAAACTGTCCTTCTGCACCCTAGAGAGAGACTGAAGGTTTCTTCCCCAGAGAGCAAAGCAGGGGCTCACCAGGGACATCAGGGACAGTTAAAGCTGAAGGTGTCTCACTGAAACATGGAACTAAGTGAGAGAAAAAGGATACTGAGCTCTGGATTCTGGTCCTTTCCCTCTGGAATCTGACTGACCCCGAAGAAAAGCCAACTCTCCAGCAACAAACTTGACAGCTGTCAATTCTCACTTAAATGATCCCAGCCTTTCTTTCCTCATTCTTAAATGTGGCCCAGCAACCAAGGATCACCTGAGATCCCAGGAATACCCTTACCATGAAAGAGGGAGAACAGGGACAAAGAAAAAGGAACAGTTACAAAACAAAAACGATTGGAAAATTAACAATATTAAATAAAAAATTCAGTGGAAGGGCTGAAAAACACATTGAGAAATTTTCCCAGAAATTATACCAAAAAAGAAGTAATGTAAACGAGAGAAAGAACAATTTTATAGATCATAACTTGGTGGGAATATATGAAGGAAAGAGGACATTTTATATCATAAAAATCAGCAGATTTGAAGCTTAAGATAAAATCAGAGAAAAATTCATTTTTTTAGTCTTTAAACATTAAATCATGAAAAACAGTAAAAGTTTATTTACAGTGCCAGACTGTCAAGGCAGACAGCAGCATTAGAAATTACTAGTGATCTTTCTAATTTTGAAAAGTCTAATGCCTATCGCTAACAATGTGAAAAATCTGTTACATGAGGTTTATTGGCAGTCACAGTATCAGTGCACCACTTTTTGATCAAAACAAAAATAAAATGTATAATGAACTAGAAACATGAGCTGGTGCAAAGAACACCCTCTTTACCTAAGTCTTTCCAGCTAGTCTTTGTAAGCTCCACATAGGCAAGGTGGAGTGAACTCTCAACTCCTGTGGCTACTTCTATAATAACAATAACGATTCAGCCAAGGAGACTTGGTGGGCAACCGGGTTTAATTTTCTCTTACCTTCATTTCTTATACTGCTGAGATTCACTTGGAATATCCTCAAGTTTCCAGCAATATAAGGTGTTGAGATTCATTTTCAAAAGATCACCTGTATGTTAACATGAAACAGAGAATTAAGATAATTAAGAAATCCCAGACTAACATTTTGCTTTCTTTAAAATAGGCAGGTAATTGAGACAAAAATGCTTTTAAAGTTATCTGTTTTATTTTACCTCTATGCTTAATCTATGTCTATACCTTTAAGAAAGCATAAAGAGCAGGAAATGGTTAAATAAATTTGATTCATGTATCTCAACAAATATCCAGTAATACTCATGAGAATGAACTAGCAGCATCCATTCCATACCAATTAAATTATAATCTTGAAGCTTAGGGCAGAGCATCAGTATTAAAAAGCTACTAAATGATTGTAATATGCAGCAAAAAATGATAACCAAGGTAATCAAACACATAAAACAAATTAAAAAATACTTTAAAGTTGGGGCTAGAGCTGTGGCTCAGCAGTTATGGTGTTTGCCTGGCATGTGCAATGACGTGGGTTCAAACCCCAGTACCATGGACACAACGAAATGTCCAAGCAACAAAAGCCACATGAAAAAACTAAATAAAATTGATTCTTTCTCTCTCACTGTCCCTCTCAAAAAAATTAAAAAAAAATACTTTGAAGTCTATGATTTGGATGGACTTTTTATATTTTTCTAAAAATTGATAATTACAAAATATTTGCTTTTTTGAGGCTATCTAGCTTTGGGGTCAAACTGGTAACCATGCTTTGCTAATTATTTCATATTTGGCACTGGGCTTTGTGTGTGTGTGTGTGTGTGTGTGTGTGTGTGTGTGTGAATGCGTGCATATGTGTAGTGGGTCAGGAGTTGGAGTACGAAGTGGACACTGATAACATTCTTGGAATGCCTGACCTGCTTGAAGAAAAGGTTGATAAAAATAAGATTTCCATTGGATTATAAGGACAATGACCCTGGATCAAGTTAGGTATCTTCATAGGGAGAATTTTAAAGCCTACTCTCAGAGCACTAAATAAGGGTCCAACATTGATAAGCTCCAGAAACAACCATGGGCTCCTTGATGTCTTGTGAGATAGACAGAGCCCTACTGTGATGTGTGAGGAAACGGTCACTTGAACCTAATGATTATCTTTCTAAGTGGCTAGATATACATACATTTTTCCTTGAGTAATTACTCTGCTTTTTCCCCTTAAGTTCAGTGACATTTTCTCTAAACAGATAATAATAGACCTAGCCTAATAGTGGAAAATAACCTCAGGCAGTCTATTTGAAATTATTAAAAAAGAAGAAAGAAATAAGCAGAAGGTAGGGGAGGTGAAGAGAATGACGATGATGAATAAAATAAAGGAAAATGAGAAGCAGGAGGGAGGGTGAGAAGAGGGAGAAGCGGAAGAGAAGCAGCAGCGCTGTCACAGCAGGGAGGAGCAGATGCTGGCGGAGGGCCTCTTGGAGGGTTTCTATGGCCTTGGAGGATATTTGTTGAAGTTTGTAGATTCTTGGGTCCTGCACCACCTCAGGCTCTGAAGTGGGTTCTTGGGAATCTGTATTTTAAACAAGGACCCCAGGTACATATTATGCATAAGAAACCATTTAAAAATTATTGACCTACAGTATTTTTGGCATTAATGCCAAGTCAGTCTTACAAAAGCAACAAAAGGTAATATTATTTTAACATGAGATTAACCCAGAGGAATGGTGGCACTAGAACTCATCTGAATCTGTGGACAGTTCTTTTTGATGCAAAGTCAAGAAAATGGCAAGAGAAGACAGTCCAACAACCATGGACAGCTAACCCTTACTGAGCTCTTACCATGTACCAGGCCCTGCTGTTAACGGATTTTGTGTGACTTCATCACATCCCATTCTCATAACAGGCAGTACTATTTCCCCTGTTCACAGAAGAGGACACCAGAGTTTCAGGGGCTGTTCTGGGCAACTATGCTAGTAAGAGAGAGGGCCAAATGCTCAACTGCTCCCAATATTAAGCTTCACACCCATCCAGTAAGTGCAGGGGAGAAGCGCTGTAGACTTGAGCTCTGGTTTTAGCTCTATCAGATCAATTCTGAAAATGTGGTGGCCTTGCCTGCTTGTGACTTCATTTACTTGCCTATTAAATGAGAAGGATATTAATGGCATAGTGATAAACCAATAGATATAAATCCTTGTAAAAATTATAAAAGTACTGTACAAACACCAGTTATCATTATACTCCCATAATCATGGTTCATGTGGGCTGGATCCAAATTTGCCCACAGGAAGTTAGGAAGGAAATGGAATAACAGTGTTACTATTCAGTCACACAGAATCACTGGCAGGGCTGATTATGATCAAGACAGCAAGGTATAGAGATAGCACAGTAAAAAAAAAAAAAAAAACCCTCTGACTATTCTCATGATCTGACCACTACTGATACTAAATGTTCAACACATACTTAACAATATCAAGTCAACGTGGGACTTTTTTGTAAGATGCTGCTTTTGGAGAATGTATTTAGGGGGAGTAACCCTCTAGGTTTTCCTAGTATCCTTCACTCATCGCTGCATATTCTCCACATTGAAATATAATGCCAAGAGCTCAAAGAGTAAAGATCTGGTACCCAAGTCAGTCTTGTGAAGCTAGCTACATAAATCATGAGTCAATCACCTCATACTGTACACTTCAGTGAACTGGAGTTAATAAAACCTGTCCTGCCTGTCTCGACAGGCTTATGGGGAAAATCAGTTAATATCATACTCCTGGATTGTGAGAGAATGAAAGAAAAGAGGACCTGGGGGCAAAGAGATGTAGCTCAGTGTAGACTACTTGTCCAGCACGAGAGGCACTCTGGGTTCAATGCCTAGCAGCATCAAAAGAAAAAAGAGAAAGAAAGAAAAAAGAAAACAGGGAAGCACACAGGAAATAGGTGGGCAGGAAAAGAGGAGAGAAATGTGAGAGTTTTATGTCATAGCTCAGCAGCTTTAGGCTTTGAAACCATCTCCCTGTTCAACCTGCCTCCACAAACACACAGCCTCCTCCAGACGCCAGCACTGGGAAACACTTGCGTAACAAACTGTGATGAAATGACAGAGTTTTTTTTTTTCTCAATAAAAATAACTAGCATTTACTTGTACTAGACAGTGTTGCAAGTATGTTATATGTAATTACTCCATCAGGTAAGTCACCTTGATGCTGCATTTTATAAATGAGGAAACTAAAGCAAAAAGTGTTGAAAACATGTCCAGATGACTGGGAGAGTAGGTGGCAGAGCTGGAATTTAGACCCACATGGTTTGCAGTGAGTCTGCTCTTATTTCTGTGCTGAGTATTTTTGACATAGTGTTCTAGAGTTTGGGCAGTTATTGAAAGTTGTCAGTTTTTCTATCAATTCTTACCTAGCTTTGCCAATAAAGTTAAAGCCATAGCCTTTACTTTATCCATCAACAGAGAACTAAGAAAAAGAAGCTAGATCATCAGCTATTGTGGCCCAAAATATGCTTTTCCACTCCAATGTCATTCCTGTATTTCCCTCTGTCAAACCCCTACACTCCCCCCATATGTAGAATCCTGATTAATGGAGACTGGAGAGTCAGAATAATTTGAGTGGCTTAAAGTGTCCCTTTACCTTACATCCATCTCTCCCACCTCCACTCTCAAATCCTTCACTTTCCCAAATTCATGGGCTTGGAATTCATTTTTGCCATTTGATAAGACAACTCAAAATGACATTACACGTATTTTCATGAGGTGGAGTACCCACTGGTCTTCCTGACCTCTCTTTCTAACTGTGAGTAGAGAACTATGGCTACAGCATGGCTGGGTTTGCACAGTGTAGAATCTACAGGAAGCTCTAAGGAAGAGGGGCAGACTCATGCTCCCAGCAGACAGGCAGACACCATAATTGAATAGTGTAAGTCTGGCATAAGAGAAAATTTCTCCATACACAATCTTTCTTATTTTTTTCTCTACTTTTAATAGATTTAAGCATTCTTGATCTTCACTATGTGGGGAAAAATGAAAGTGGAGTAAACACAATTGCAGAAATTGACACTTGGTCTTAGCATCTGAGAATAGTGGGGGTCACTTTCTAGACCTGCATTTTCCAGTTTTAAAGAGGAACCAGAAAAATCAGATTTTTATGAATCAAATCCTGAATTTAGGTATAAGAAACTAACCTAGTTTAAAGTTATGTACTATGGACTCATTTTGCCTTAGCACTTCCGTTCTCCCTTCCCAAGATTTTGCTCAAAGGGCCCACGGAGGGGAGAATAGACACAGGCAGTGGAGAATGGAGTTGTCTGTCCTAGGGTGTGAATTGGCTTTCATTTCCTCCCCAGCACCAGCTGATTTTCCTACCAGCAGGTATTCATCCATTGAGGGATAAATAGTGAACTGAACCTAACTTCAACTTTGTTTCTCACCTCCCTCTACTGAATTCTGGAATTAATCTATTTGTTGTTTAAATCAACAATAATCTTAAAAGACTGCATTGAAATAGATGTAAACAAACAGGGAAAAATAGGCCTTCAATGATTATCTATAATTATGATTAAAGAAGTGATACAGTCCTGATCCCAGGCATGACAAGAAAGAAATACAATCAGTAAAATTGAAAAGCAATCTCCTGACACGTGTACTAGTATATATGAGTGTCATAAACACAAATGGCCATGAAAGTGTAATATCTTTACTTTCTTAAAAACATATAAACTTGGAGAATGTTGCCACACTATGGTACTCCTCATTATGATTTCAAAAATAATTTTTGCATTGAAATATTCTTTTTTGAATAGTAACTTACTTTATAGTGGAGAAAACTGGCCATTGCCACCTTAACTAAGTGATTAGATACAACATTAGATCTTGCTAGAAATGCATAATCCCAAACTAATCATGAGAAAATCAGGCACACCAAATAAGAGGGACATTATACAAAATAACTAAAGTGTTTCAAGGTCATGGAAGACAAAGGGAATATCATAGATTGAAGGAGACATAATAACCAAATGCAATGGGAAAATCTCAACAGCATCTGGACCATAAAAATGCGTAAACTAATAGAACAGTTGGACAGCTTTGAAGAAGGTCTGCAGCTTAGTTAATAGCACAGTATCGATATATATCAATATTAATTAATACATCAAAATTAATCTCTTGGTTCAGTTAATTGATGTACATCTCTTGGAAAACTGAATGAAGATCTGGGAAGACCTCTGTGTATTGTTTTTAAACTTTTTATCAAACTAAAATTATTTCAAAATAAAAAGTGAGGAAAATAATTATATTTTTCATAACCACACCGCAAGTTTACATCAATAATTTTAAAGGATTTTAGTTGTATGTTATATTTAAATTATTTTGTCTAAATTAACTAGTTCAATATTTGCTTTTAAACATTGATGCTTAAATGCATGAACTGAGGGAGGGATAATATTCAGAATGAGAAACTATTGTCAATGCCTGCTTTCTACTTACTTTCTCTTTGCTGACGGGCATGGTGATTGTTGCTTATTTTTCTAAACACTTTTTTTTTGTTGTTTGATTTTGGTTTTGGGGACCTCCACCCCACCCTTCCTTTGGAGAACCGCCCTTACCTTAGTGAAAACACCGACATAATGATGAGTCTACAAGTCACAGTGAAGAGCAACCCTCTTCCCACTTTCAAACATAAGGGGGTCACATGACCTATGCCTAACCAATCACAAAGCTAGAAAGTCCTAGCTAAGTGATATGATGAATCTACTGTCCAAGCATAGTACTTAAGAGTTCTCAAAACAATAAGATTTAGTGTGGAAAGGAGGTTCTCTTCTCTTATATCACAAACTGGAAAACTGTGCTCTTAAATAGTGCCGATTGTCATGTATTTCACCCTGTAAAAGAGTCTGAAAATGAGAGCTCCAAAATGATAGGATCTGTGAAATTGGGGAAGGGGATGGAGGGATGGCAGAACCACTAGTGTTATTAAAGTGTGTGGAAACAGTCTTCTTGGCCAGCTCTAATTTTTTTTTCATGGTTCAATTACATGAGCCAATAAATCCCCTTTTCCTGCTAAAGTTAGTGCTAGTTTGGATAGATCTCTGTCTTTGATGTGATTTATCCAAGATGACTTTTTCTTTTTCAGAATTGGAACCAAGCCTCATACTCATGAAGCAACCACTTTACCACTGAGCTATGCCCCCAGCCTGACTTTTTTCCTTTTGAGATTTTCTTTATTAAGGAGTTGAGTTGTTATACAATCATACATATGTATAAAGTAACAATATGATATGCACTTACTCTTAAACCATAGTTAGCTTCACATTGCCCACACCCCAGTCTCTAGATTCTTCTATAGTATGCCCCATAAGAGATATAAATGTCCATATTTATATACATATGTATATATATATATGATTATGAATTTTTCAGAATTAAATGATTCGTAAGTATTATTTAACTTCTAGGGGTGGTGTTAAAGACTATGCTACATTATTGATTATCTCCCTAGATCTCACCCTCAGACTTTGTTTTGATAGACAAAAATGGAATATATCAGATGTTGCCTGAATCCACAGGAAAGAATGGGTAATATGGGGTAAGCTCAATACAAGAATAAATTTATTCTAAAAGAGTCATCTGAAATAGCATCAGAGAACACTGTTAGATGTTAGATGGTTGGATAAAGATCAGTGCTTAAAGACTAGGGATGGTTAAAAATTCTCAGTTCCAAAAATAAAAAGAAGGTAAATTCCATTAATTAGATCAGTGGGTCATCATTAATTTCAGAACAAACCAAAACTTTGATTTGTATTACTCTGAAAAGAAATGTTGATTACTGGCACCTAGGATGACATAGAGCAAAACACACTAATGCCAGCAAAGCCAGTCCTTTTTATACAAGGGCCACTGTCTCTCTGGACTCCATGTCATGTGATGAAATGTTTCTACTATCTGGTAAGGCAAGTTAATAACCATTATTAGATTATTAGATCAATTTTAACTTGTAGTAGAGTTTTTGGTGGCTCAGCCTTCTGATCTCTTACTAAATCTTTTTTTTTTTCATTTCTACCCTGAATGAAGATACCAATGGATTACTGAGACACATATAAAACTTGAAGCTAGGAGCAAACCACTAGATAATAACATCAAGATTCCAATTATTGGGGCCGGAGCAGTGGCTCAGCAGTTACAGTGCTTGCGGTGCTTGCCCAGCATGCGCAAGTACATGGGTTCAAACCCCAGCACCCATGTACACAACAAAGTGTCAGAGCAACGAAAGCCATATGAAAAACTCAATAAAAATTGATTATTTCTCTCTCTCTCTCTCTCTCTCACTGTCCTTCTCTCTTTAATAAAAAAAAAAGATTCCAAATATCTTCAGAACCTGAAAATCAACAGGAAAAAAAAATTAATTTTCACACTCTTAGCTCTCTCCCCCCATATGCACAAGATCAAAAGCAAGAAGTATACAATTCAGGTTGGAAGTGACTTAATACCAGCAATGTGAATACCAACAAAGAGTCTAATAGGCCATTTGTTCAGTAAGAAAAAAAATTAAGCTAATTTTATTTTAGGCAATTATAGTATAAAGTTTCCAAAAGAAGACAAAATTCCTGCTCAAATTGGCATAGGTTTGGCCAACTGTACATACTGCGTTTCATTCTCAGTGCTATATATTAAAAATTATGTTTAAAAGATCCTATTCAGACATAAGTAACCAGGATGCCAAAATTTTAAAAAGATTAGAAATACTTAATCTAGAGAAGAAAAAAAGTTAGCAGGACATAATAATGTATTTTTAAAGTATGAAGAGCCAGAACTATCATGTAGAAAAGAGACTATGACTTGTTAGTATGGCCCTATAGGGAAAATTAGAATGCTTGACGGGAGGTGGGTAATGAGGAAAGATTTATGTCATTACAAGGGAGGACTTTGTAACCATTTGTGCCAATCCAAACCAAAGAACGAGTTGCTTTGGGAAACCATGAATTACCTGACAACTTGCTAGGAATATCTCAGAGGAGTGTCATATATATAAGGGGTGTTAACTGGATCTCAAACTTTAAGTTCATGAGAATCACCAAGGACTCATTAAAAATGCAGGTTCTGAATAGGTAGTTCTGGGGTGGGAGCTGAACCTGTATTTCTAATAAGCTCCCTTGTGGTGCCTGTAATGCTGGTATCTGGACTACACTTTGAAACACAAGGAACTAAATAATATTCAAAATCATTTTTCAATAATAAGTGTCTATAATTCTCATAGAATAATATACTTCAGGAGCAGAGAAAGTAATTATGTATTAGGCTTTCCTTGGGAAATTGGCAGCGTTTGAGAGCATGGAGGAAGTACAAACATTCCCTAGAAGAACAAGTACAAATACTCCATAAATGCATATTTTTAAGAATCTATTCTTAATAAAGAAAAGGTGTTACTAAATACTTGTATATAACTAGATTTAATTATCCATTTTAATTAATTTTTTTGGCACTGGGGATTTAACCCAGGGGTGCTTTACCACTGTGCTACATTACCAGTCCTTTTAATTTTTAATTTGACATAGGGCCTCACTAAGTTACTAAGGCTGGCCTCAAACTTGCAATCGCCCTGCCTTCTGAGTAGCTGGGAATACAGCCATGTGCCACCATGCTCAAATAAAAATCATTTTCAACAATTGGAATTAATAGCACTCATTGCATCAATTTTAATAATTCAATTCTATAGTAAATTCAATATTTTAAGTGTTCATTTATTTTATTCAGCAAAATCTTCACATATATACATTCAATTTAGAGCCTTTTGAGATACAGACTTTGTTTTATTATTTTCTTACCTCTGTTTCTATAAATCAGAGCTTCCTAATTAACAGTTAAAGATGTTTCTCAAGGTATTTGGTCCTCTCATCCTTAAGGAAGCCCAGGCTAGCAACTTGATACTGAACTCCTGGAACTCAGTTAAGCTAACTACCACATAGATATCTACTTTAGCAACCTAATGCAAACAAGTACCTTTCCATGATGTGAAAAGAGTCTGTGGGTCTGATGGAAGAATTGTAATTTTAAAAGCCTAATTAGATAACCTGCCCAATAAAATTAGGTCATGGGAGGAGAAAACAACAAGGAAGCCAGTCAGGCACTTCTGGCAGGTGGACCTTTACATGGTGCCCCCAAGTCAGTCTTCCCACATACTAAATACATCCATTTATGGTAAAGATGGTGCTTGATGGCTTCTCTAAGTCATTTATATTTTCTAGTTTAGAATTTCAATATTATTTTGTGATATTTAATGTATAAAATTTGGATAGATTCTAAATCTATATGAGTCTTCGTGTAAAATTACAATGATGTTTTTGACAAGGAAATAAAAGGAAGCACTGTTATATTATTTAAAACCAAATCATCAAATTTTGCAAATTGTTGAATGATCATAGAGTGGTTTAATAATATTGTTTTCTACTTGTGCAAAAAAGTTTCAGTGAGAGCAGCTGTTAAAAATGCGAAAAGATAACCAGTGGTGCATGTCTGTAATCCCAGATGCTTGAGAGGATGAGGCAGGATGATTGCAAATTCAAGGCCAGCTTGAGAACTTAGAAAGATTCTGCCTCAAAATAAAAAATTAAAAAGGGCTGGGTGTGTGCTTCAGTGGTTGAGTGCCTCTGAGTTCAATCCCAGTACTGAAAAAAAAATTGAAACGAACATTCATTTTAAAAATGTTTTGATAAGAAATAACATACAACCTTTTCAAGCATGAAACCTGAGATAAAAGTTATATTGTTGGAAGCATATTCATATTTCTCAAAGTCATCTATATTCAATTCTAATATGTTGCCCCAAATTGTGTTTACCACTTTCTTATAATTATATTATATTAAGAAATATCTTCACCAAATCCCCAAATTTCCTCTTGTCTATCCAAGTGTGTCATATAAATATCATCATTTTCTATATTGGGAAACACCATTATAAGTATGTTAGCCTCTATAATATGTTCTGATATGAAATATCTTCTAGTTTAATTACAGACTCATTGATTATACATTGAGCTTCATATACAGTTGCTATTTCCCTCAGCAAACAATTGTCTACACAAAAACTGGAAAATGTTAAACCTAAAGGTACTTCTTCACCTCTTTCTTTTTCTTTATTTGACAAAGGATCTCACTGTGTTGCCCAGGCTGGCCTCTAACTCCTGGGCTCAAGTAATCCTCCTGCCTCAGACTTCCAAGTAGTTAGGACTACAGAAACATCACTTTGGCTCTTTCCTCTTTAATGTCTTTTGAAAACTTTGGAATGTTATTATTCAGGACCTGAAATGTTATTTTGCTTGACCTGAATATTTACATATAGTCTTTGTAATTGACCATTAAGCACATGATTTAGCATACACCAGAGTACGTATTTTATTCCACAGTAACAAAGGTTTTAAGCAATTTGTTTTCTAAGACTAACAAGATATGGTAATCTACAGGTATGCATTCTCTTTCCTGTTCATCCTAGACTTGTTCGTTTTACTCCCTAAGAAAACCTATTAAATTATTAACCCTCACTGGGAAGTTGGGAGAAGTCATGAAAAGTGCAACACTTACTAATTCATAATAGAAACATACCCCTCTTTATTTTCTGATACCCTATTTTCTGTATAAATTAATCAGATCAAAGGAATGCTATTAGGACCAACTTAAGAATAATGGTTGGCTTTTCCAATTCATGTAAAACTTAATATGGATGGGCCTGAATCCAAAAAAGCAGTATAAAACTAGCCATTGATATGAAAATGTTAAGATGAATTCTAAATATATTTATACCCATAGCCTTGGCAGAAATTCATTTCTTCTGCATCCCAGAAGTTGTGTGAAATAAGATCCTTTGGATAAAAATCATACAATTTCCAAATAAAGTATGGATATGTATTTGTGGGAAGAGATAGTACCTTATTTCCATGAGAATTTCATTTACCTTATAAAGTATGTTAATTACATGTTTATTCCAGGCTTGTATGCTGTTCCCTTTAAGACAAATGAGACGGTGACCTAATTGCCAACACTGTGCCGAGCTGGTTTACTTGAATGATAAGAATAAAGGGACAAGTATGTTCCTGCTCTGACCATACCATTATCAAATATTTGCGACAGGTTTCCCTTGTCTTGCTAGTACACTGTTAGCATCTGTCAGCCATTAGAATGAAACACTCCGGAGAGCTTAAGGCCTCCACTCAGGTTGAAGGGTGAAGAAAAAAGAAAACAGTTCACCCAGCCATCAGCATGCACGCATGTGGCTTTGCAGAGCAGACAACAGAGTTATCAGTGTGGGCCCTCACATCTCACATGGGAGTTACATTTTTGTAAAACACTTAGCTGCATCATGTCTTATTAGATTTGGCCTTTATTTAGGTAAAGATGCTTTATGTTTAATGGAATTATCAATCTAGTCTACATTTCTGCAAACCTGGAGCAAATCAAGAATTAGCACTGCTGAGCCCCATCCTCCACCAAGTCTTGTATCATTTGCTTCTTGTAAAAACACCTTTTGCAGACAAGGGATCAGGGGACTGGAGGAGAGAGGTAGAGGGGAGGGGTGGGGCGGGGATATTGAACAAATTGATTTGTGTGCACCTAGGAATATGTGACAACTAAACATATCATTATGTAAAACTATAATGCACTAATAATAAATAAATTGAACAAAAAAATCTTTAGCTTTCTTTTTCCACATATCCTTATGTTTTCTTTCCCTAGGCTAGATTGCGCCCCCCGGCGGCTGGGAGTATTTTTGAAGGATTTTTTTTTCTTTTTCTTCCTTTTTTTTTTTTTTTTTATTAAATGTCGGACGCGATACCCTTGTTCACTTTCCTCTCACTGCAATTTTACTTTTTTTGGACTCAGACCAACGCGTTCCAAAGGATTAAAATGCAAAAAGTCAGGTTCACGAACCAAATCACACTCTCTCCCCTGGGACCAATTTCCTATTTGCTACTCAAAGGAAAGGAAAGGCTGGGTGAAAAGGGAAACAACTGGGAGCTGGCCTGTAGCAGAAGAGATTTTTAGTATTCAGAAGGGAAGGCTGCTCCTGCAGCCCTGCAAGGTGTGTCGCTGTCCACAGCTCAGTGCTGAAAACTAGATACGGGTTTATCCTCAGGTTCAACCCCTCTAGATTAAAACAAGTTCAGTCGTGGTAGATAGAGTGAACTCACTTTTCTCAGGTAAGGGGTTGGTTGTACATTGAGATGTTCTTGTTTTCTTTTCACGGGAAAACATTCTTCACAAAGATACATTGTGCATTTTAGGGAAAGTAATGGTATAGATTTAGTTCAGTGAGGCGTTCTAATGAGGGAAAAATGGAAAGTTCGGAGTTAACAAAAACCTGCTTTTTCCTATCTTGAGTCAATACAACATCATTTGGGACCCTAGACCCCCCCAACCCTTGTTGATAAAACTTTTTTTTTAAATAATGTGATTACCCCCCCCATTAAACATTGTAATGGTGCTGGTGGCGCTGGGCTGCACTGTATGGGACAGAATTTTACATATTGCTTCGCAGTGGTTGTGGAAGAGGAGAAAAGGAAGTGAACTTGTAAACTCAGGTGGTTTGAGTGGTTAACATCTATTTTTAAAATATTGTTCTAACATTGTCATTGTTTTGGGGTGATTTACAGTAGAATTTGGACAGTAGAAGCTTCCTTCCTTTTTCTCCCCTCCTAGACTCTGTCCAATTTGAAAGAGCTAAGCGCCCTGTTTTTCAAAGGACCCAAAGGACAGTTATAAGAATCCCCTTTTTTAAGAATCCCCCAACAAGATAATAAATATAAAAAAATGGATGTAAGGGAGGGAAAAAGTGCTGCACTTCAGCCTTTGGCTCTTAGTTTTTACATTCAAATGGGGGCACGTCTCTCTGAGAAATGAAGATGTTTCTCACAGCTACAGAATTTATGGGAAGAGGGGAGCAGAATTAACTGTTCCCAGCAAAAGGTTCCTTCCTTTCTTAATCCCTTGCTGCTTATTTTAGCCGCTTCTCCGCCCCTCCGGGAATACCATCCAGATCTTAGTCCAGGTAGATCTGACGTCAAGAGATGGCTTTCGTCGATTTGACGTGTAAACACTCATTTCCATTCTGGCTGGGAAGGGCTGGGGCTCCGCTCAGCTAGGAGACCAAAGCGCTTCTTCTGTGAGCGCTTGCCGCCGCCCAGCCTCTCCTCGCGCGCCTCCTAGCTCCTCTAAGAGCTACTGGGAGCTAGGAGTGGTTCAGTGCCCTAGGGTAGGAAGATCGAGTCTGTCTGGCTTTTTGCCTGTCTTGCTTCTTTTCTCTCGTTTCTTCCCACTCTGTGCGAGAAGTGTGTGAACCATGGAGCGAAGAGCCTGGACTCTGCAGTGCACTGCTTTCGTCCTCTTTTGCGCTTGGTGTGCGTTGAACAGTGCAAAAGCGAAGAGGCAATTTGTCAATGAATGGGCGGCGGAGATTCCCGGGGGCCCAGAGGCAGCCTTGGCCATCGCCGAGGAGCTGGGCTATGACCTCTTGGGTCAGGTAAGAGTTTGCACTTTAAAGAAACTTTTTAGCGTCCGAGGGGGCTGGTGGGACGAGAGCGCTGTTTCCCAAGTAGGAGCCCCAGGTTGCACTCTCCTGCGCCCGGTGTGGCAAAGAGCACGGAGCTTCTCTAGCTCTCGCCCTGCCACGCTTATAGAGGGAAAGCACTTGCATTATTTACTGTTTGGGCTGAGCAGCCAGGCAGAGGGAGCTGCTGCAGCCGGGCAAACCTTATTCCTACTGTTGTCCGCTCAAAAATTGAAATCCTTTCCCGCGTGGTTTGGGGCGGGGGGGAGCCCTCCACGCTGGTTCAGGGAACTTGAGATGCAGACAGGCTCTCAGCAACCAAGGGTCTCTGGGAGAGACAGTGTGTTCTGTCCTTCGGGACTTAGGCGGTCTGCGTCAGGAGCTGCCGTTTCTTTCTTTTCAATATGGCAGCATCAGATCCTACTCCTGATGCAATGTACCTACCAGGCTTGGGGATGCCCGCCAGCAACATTTGGGGGCACGCCCAGAGCGCCAAGAGGGCGCCAGCTGCGGGAACTAGCTATTCCGAGGTTGCAGGGTGGCGGAGTGGACTGGGAAGCTGGCAGCAGACCAGGTGGGTGAAATTCTCTTATCCTTTCCAGCGAGCACTTTCACTGGGAACTTGTAAAGTCCCAGCATCATAACTTTGCTTTGCCAGTGCTCCTGCAGGGTCGAGCTACTGACTTGACTGTGGGGGAAAGGATCCATTTCTTTCTTATTCCTCAGCCAAGTGTGTAATCATTTCACTGGGGCTTTCAGTTTGTGAGAGAAACTGATTGTCTATCCAAGTGGGGACAGGGTTAATAGATTGCTTAGGGAGTAGGTGGAGGAACGCGGAGGCAATGAGAAGTAGTCTGGTAAACCCAAGGATTCCAAGTGGCCCTCAGGGGTGCGACTTCTAATCTCGAGCTTTCCTTTTCCTTGACTCAGAATCAAATCCTTGTCCTTGCCCTGGAAGTTGGTTCGCCTCGAAGCGGGGGGAAAAGAGAATTGTAAAATATTTTGGCGCGGTTTCCCCCGCCCCCCGGAGGTGGTGATTGAGACTCTGCTGAAGTCACGGATGAGTAATCGGCGCGTGGGCGTTGGCGATTCCGTAGATGCAATCCCTGGGGAGTACGCCTTCTCTTGCTAGAGGCTTCATTCTCCAACTTTGGAACCAAACTGTTTTTGAAATACCCGGTAGCATTTAAGTCTGTAGCAAATTGACTTCTCCGTATTCCAGTAGCAGACTGAGCCTTTTGTTTTTTCCCAGCCCTTGATCTGTGCCAGGATCTGTATTAGAAGCTAGGGAATAAAAGGAGGAAAAGAATTCTAGGAATCTAGAATTGAGAAGAGACTGGTTTAGAAATAAAGGGTTGCAAAGGAACACAATTTGTGTAGCAATGGAAGTTGCACTTGTAGTCTCAAGAACAACTGAAGCAAACAAAGTGGAAGGGAATAGGGAGGAGTGAAACAAGAGTGCCCAAAGGAGGAACCATTTTCACCAGTTTAGGAAAAGGCAGAATTTGCTAGGAGAAGATGATGAGATTGGAGAAGGCACTCCGTACAGAAAACTGGTTGTGGGAAACAGGAAGATGCAAGGCAGCCTAATAATAAGTGTGCTAGCAATTTTAGGGAAGGGAAGGAGTGGGGAGCAAAAAGATATTTAGTAACAGATGGAACTACCATGGGCTCCATGGCAGGATAGAACTTTCTATGTTCTATGGAAAAAAGAAAATATGAGGATTTAATTCTGTATTCTGTATTCCTTGACACCTACTGAAAGGCTAAATAGTGCCAGTAAGTGTGTAGGAGATTGGGAGAGAAAGCAAAAAATAAATTCCTTTTTCTCACCTGTTAATCTCAGATACACATCCAAACCTGGGCCATTTAATATGGAAATTTTTTAAAAAAATAAATAGGCAGAAATCCAAATAGGAAAAAAGCAACAAATCAGTGTTCTTGGTAGGATCCTTGGGACAGGGATGGCATAATCATAAGAATAATTTTAAAATAGTTGGGGAAACCATCTCATGTGATTTGCAGTGCTATCTTTCCTGAAGCCACTTCTAGTTAAAATGACATTACTAACAAAAGTTTTTAAATTATACTTCTTTGTAAAAAAAAAAACTGATAGTGCTTTCCTGGTTCTGTTTATTTTTTTTATTTAGCATTACTACAATTATACTAACTTAATATTACTCTTCTAACATATTATGGCCTCAAGATAAAACTAAGATTAAGGGAGAGACAAAAGCAAACCTAGCTGAAGCAGAAACAGAGCCAAGCATCTGTGACATTTCTCTATGGCTTCTGATCTTTATCTTCATCTCTGTCTATAGCTTGGAGCAGATACACTGATTCAGGTTCAGTCTCAGAGCTGGGCCTAAGCATCTCTATTTTAAAATAGGTGATAAAAGACATCTATACCACTTCTGAAATAAAGGGTTATCAGTTGTTTATCCCTTAATTTTAAAAATGCAGGTTATCTAGAGGATTTGGTGGCTTCAAATTTCTTACTGTTTTGTGTAAAGGGCTTTAAAAAAAGCGATCATAGTTCTAAATGGACCAGGGAAACATACAAACAACTGCCCGAAATATGGCATGTTCTTTCTTGACAGTCTTGAACTGATGGAAATCAAATGATCACCAATAATAGCTGATAATAATTATTACTATGGATTCAATGGCAACATTTATACCAACAATGACTTGTTTTAGCTGAATGTGGCACTCACCACAGATAGTATCAAAAGTTTGCTGAAAGGATATATTTGACTATATAGGTATATTTAAAGAAACATTTACCTATATAATATTTACATACTTGGAATACTCAAGAAGGTAGTTCTTTTAAAATGTGTGAAAACAGGTATCATCACTCTCCAAGTACACTCTGAGCCCAAGCAATAATGTCCTAAGATTCATTTCAAAACGTGTATACATGTCTTCCTTGGGAAGGAAAAAAAACTGAATTCAAAGAATAAGGAATGGACTTAACAAAGTTACCTGTCTCTAAATTAGTTGGTTCTTGAACTAATCCATATATACTTGCTTGTGAAAATTGATTTTTATTTTAATCTTTAATAGATCGGATCACTTGAAAATCACTACTTATTCAAACATAAAAACCATCCCCGAAGGTCTCGAAGAAGTGCCCTTCATATCACTAAGAGATTATCAGATGATGATCGTGTAAGTGTTGTGCATTTGTTCTCAAACCAATACTCTGAATTATCAGTTTTCTCCATGATTTCCAATAAGAATAAAAAGTGTTTTTCAAATATGATTCATTTTACTGTTGTCATGATAGTTTATTTGTACTGTTTCTAGTTTTTTCCCAAGGACTTACAGCTCCACATAATAATAGCAAGATTTAATTGCATCAGTTTAGCTAACTAAAATTAATAATATATGTTTTATATCAATTAATTTATATTACATTATTTATATTGATTACATATAATATCTAAAGTTTTGATTTTTGAATACTGAAAGTTTTCAGTACTAATGCAAATTTTTGACAATACAATCAACAAATTTTAATATACACCTGCTACATAGCAAGTACTTTAATACCAACATGAGAATGCCAAAGAAATATATGGCCTTTGCTTTCAGCAACATTTTAGTGAAACTGAAAAACATTCCCCATTTCCACTAGAAATCTACTAGTTTCTTTGAGAGAGTTCTAAATCCATCTTTATGAGGTAATGCTGTCATAAATACTGTACAATTTGATTCAAACCTTTTCCTCTCTTTTCATCTTGGTTTGCATACCTATTCATGATAACAGCAAGAAATGTCTAAAATAAATTTAGATAAATATGGTAGGGACAAAATGAATGCATATTAAATATATCTATTGGTTTTAAAGTCTGTTTTCAGGTCAGCAAGTATTTTAATAGAAAATGTTAACTACATTAGGAGTATTGAAATTTTGACACACATTGTTGCCTTTACTCAAGACTATGTCATACTGAGGAAAGTTTGTTTTAGCTGGCCTGTATCTGTGTTCATCCCTTCAGTTGCCTAGGGCATCCTGGAGAATAATAGTGAGAGATACAAAATATCCTTTCAATCAATCCCCCAGGGGGGGAAAATATGAGTGATGGGTGATCAAACTGTTAAAAGTACATGGGATTTATGAATCTTGTGTAACAATTTGTTTTTTATTTGGTATTTAATTGATGGAATTTTTTTTAAATAAGGAAAAAATTATGAGGGTAGCATATGATTGGGCCTTGGATCCCTTTGTTCAAATGTCAAAGAAACAACCAAACAAACATTGCTGTGTCAGAACCATGGACAGCGAACACGCAGCTCCTGTAACACCCATTGCTACCTCTTTTTTGTCAAATTTTGCCCTCAATCCTACTTTAGCAGACAGCTTCTGGCACTCTGGCTAGGCTTGAAGATTTCCTTCTATCTCTAAAGGCATGCCCCACATCAATGCACTAGGAAGTCAAGCTGACCTCCCTTGGTCACAGTAGCATATATTTGCTATTCTAACTCAGAATATCCCATGAAGATGTACTGATACATCCCTTCTGCTCTTTAGTTATATCCTTGATGTTTAATTTTGAGGGGAATTCCAAGGCATAATACAAAAATCTAAGGATTTACTCCCCAACGTAACTTCATTAAAAAATATATGTAATCCTATGAAAAATTAGACCCACAATAATTTTATTTTAGGATAAATCCTAGAATCATAGAATCCTATAGTAGAAGGACTATGTGATCTTTATGTTCTTTCTGGATGTAACGTATTATTTACAATTAAGTACATGATACCTATTATATGCAATATAAGAAGACACTACCAATTTTCACTATTCGATTTGCTCTGCTCTTTTAGAGATTAATATGCAATTCTGAGTTAATAACATTAATCATAACACTGTTTCCTACAATTGGATGTCTGTCTGATCAGATGGCAGAGTGGCTTTTCTTATATTCCATTTTTAAAAATTGCTCTTGATTTTCATGTTATTGCTCTTTTTAAATGGGTGATAATTTTTCAAATCAGCCCTGTAAAATGCAGCAATAGTCTGTCTCTTCAAGTATGCTAATGAAATCTCCAACTGTGAGTGACCCTCTCTCACAAAGATTAGTACTTGTTCCCTAGCAGCCAGCTTCCAAAGACTGACTTAGATGACAGGCAGTGTATTCCAAGCATTAGGTATTTTAAGCCAAAACAATTAAGCTTGAAAATACAAGCACTTTAAAAATAAATTATAGTGACTAATTTCTAGCTCTCAAGTCCCTCCCAGTGTTTATAATAGGTTTGCAGTATATTTCCTAATTGAAAATTCAGGACAGCATTAGTGGATGGTTTTATCCTTTAGCTGCAAATTATTTTTCAGTTTTTATTTTTGGATCTGATTCATGAGGACTCTCACTTGACAATACCCCACCAAATACTGGACTGTCACATATACAACAGAAAAACTGTGTTTATGGTAGGAAACAGTCAGGTTGCCCAGCAAAATAAGAGTATAGCATTATCTCATAGGGCAGCCTCTCATTCTCTCAGGGCCTCAAGTATAATAGGATTAGGCCCGTATGTGGGCCAGGTAATTTTCATATTGTCAGATCTCTTTGCATAATACATGAGACTGAACTAATGGCAAGTGTGCCTGGTCAGTAATGCACATTCATCACCTCAGATCTATTTCTCACATTAAATACTTTTAGGCAGGAGGTTGAAGCACAGAGGAAACAGAGTTTCAAATTTGCAAAGGCACTTTTTACAAACTATCTTTTTGCATTTGCAATTTCTACCTTTTGCATGTAAAGAAAGAGAAATTAAGCTATAAGAACACCATAACAGAAGTCTCTGCAGTCTCTTACCTTGTTGACTCATTCCATGAAAATGGACAAATTTTCAGCTACAGAGCCCTAGAACTTCAATATAAAAATGGGTATTATGGCCCATTTTCTGATGAAAGCAAGCTGAACTTTTACTTTCACTGTAACCACAGTGTAAATAATTTGAAGGAATCAACACTTCACTGATTGCTTCTCCTCCTCCTAAAGATACTTTTTACTCTAAGAGAGGAAATGATCATATCTCCTGTAAGCAATCCCTTCTCACTGAGCTGCCAGTTTAATCTGTGGTTAAACAGAAACGTTGTAGAGATGCCTGAGTTCTAATGGGAAGGGTCCTGGAGATAGAGGGAAGATGATTACACAAAGGTAGCTACTTGACTTTTTATTTTCTTGCTATAAAAAACCTTATAGGTGATATGGGCTGAACAACAGTATGAAAAAGAAAGAATCAAGCGTTCGGTTCTAAGAGATTCAGCACTAAATCTCTTCAATGATCCGATGTGGAATCAGCAGTGGTATTTGGTAAGTACCTAAAGATGGACTGTGTGGGCCTGGGTTCTTCCTTCTGATACATCAGCTACACAATGAAAAGTATTTCCATTTTTATCTCCCTTATCCTTCTCCCTCTCTCTCTCTCTCTCTCTCTCTCTCTGTGTGTGTGTGTGTGTGTGTGTGTGTGTGTGTGTGTGTTTGGGGAGGAGGTAGAGCTATATTATCTAGGGTTTAGGGCTGATGTGCCCCTCTTAATCCGAATCTTCTATTTTTCTGAGTGAGCATATCTGAAACAGATCTTTATCTGTTATGAAAAGAGAGTTTGTCATCTTTTTGTCTTCTTAAGTTTATCTGGAAAAATCATGTCTTGCCAGGTTAAAAATCCTAAAATCAGTATTTTCAGTAAAAATCTCTTTTTTGTTAAATTTACTCTTGAGAACCCTTTAAATCACTCATAGAGTACATTGAACATGATGGGTATATACAGCCTTGAATGGCAATTCTTACTTGGTTCAGGTGAGAATCTCTGAATAAGGCTAAAGGAACACAAGGAAAGTCTGTTTGCAAATTTCAAGACTTGCAGATGATTCTACCTTTAAAATATTTTCCACATTTTCATAGGTCTGTGGGCAATGAGTGGAGATATTGTAAGTGATGCCGCTTACCTGCAGGGTGTTCTTGATTCTGTTTTAATGTTAAACCCTTACAGAAGCAATACATGTTAATACAAGGATTAGTTGCTGAAAATATCATAAAAGATAATTTTCCAGAACAACCATAACCTAAGGCTGAGACACTTTTGTTGTGTAATGGATGGGAAAGGGGATCAGTTCCTCTCTTAAACTGAGCAACATTTGCTTGTTGCAGCAAATCTGACACCATCAGATAATGCCTGGGCATTTACTATGTGCCAAATACTATGATGTTTGATATAAATTAACTCATTTAGTTTTCACAGTTACCTTACGCTGTAAATCTAGTAACTATGACTATTTAACAGGTGAATAAACAGAGACATTGGCAAGTTGAATAATTTCCTGAAATCACATGGTGGTGGGCCATAATTCATGGCCCCAGAGTGATTCTCTTAACAACCACACTCTATCATTGCTCCTGTAGTTGACACAGAGGACATCTTCTCGAACTTTGGATAGCAGTTTATGTGTGGTTCTAACCTCCTGTGATGTGCTTCACCCTAGCCTGGTAAATTCTTACCTTCACCACTTTACGAGGAGCAGCAACGAGGGCGCAATCTGTTGACTGACACGTTTGTTTGTCATTATTTATAAATTTCTTACTGACCCTTTCACTAGCTACACGGTACTCTTCTACTGTATCTTTCACATACTTGAAAATACACTTATATCTGTGTTCCCTTGTTATTTGGCTTTTTTCCCATTCTGTCCTACACACTATCAGAAAATTCATTTGAAAAGAAACCCCCCAATTGTCCTTTTGCAGATACTTCTTAAATCACTCACACAAGGAAATAGGCAATTAAGTTGCAATTGGTGTTGAGATCCCAGTCTCCTGAGCATTCCACATTCCAATTTTTCTTCCATAAGAAAAGTTCTAAAACATCCATGAATGACTTTGCATCAGATAATATAATGAGAGTTCAGTATGGCAATGGAGGCCCAGGACTTTGGGGAAGTGGAAACACAGGCCATCAAATAATTCTTCAGTAGAAGAAAAATTTGAGCATGTTATTATAAAGAAACTTAGATGCAAACTTCTTTGAATTCGTGATTCATCCTTTGAAGTGATTTTCCATTGGGACAGTTGGGAGAAGAGGAACACTCTGATGATTCACTTGGCCTTACCCTCAACTTTGTTTTTCATTTCACCTAATTGCTTTCTTCTAAATAGCAGAATGACCCAAGGCAAAAGAGAGATGGGTCTCCAGATTGGAGCTTAAGTACCCATTTTATAGCAAGCAAATCATGATTTTACCAATGCTTTGTATGCCTTTCTTGACTAGCAAGATACCAGGATGACTGCAGCCCTGCCCAAGCTAGATCTTCACGTGATACCTGTTTGGCAAAAAGGCATTACGGGCAAAGGAGTAGTTATCACTGTACTGGATGATGGCTTGGAGTGGAATCACACGGACATTTATGCCAATTATGTAAGTCTGCCATGCCATGACCTTCCTTTCAGCCTATATGAGCTTATTTTGTATCAGTGGACATTGGAAGAATGGAAGAACTCAGTAGGAAAAGGAAAGGGGGTGGTGCGTACATGAATAAAATGATTAAAAGTCATTCAGGCTGTGAGCTAGCCTTGTTTGGGAAAATAAAGCAATCAAATCAAGCCCAGTGAGATCATTTTCACAGTTTTCTTCTCATATCCTTTATGGGTCAGAATACCTACACTATTAAGCTGGGTGAATGTGATTCCTTCCATGCAAATTCACACAGAATACCACACAGAAAATGCCAACTGAGAGGAAATTTTTACTATAAATTGGAGAATAAGTAATTTAAAACTATGTGCCAAATTGTTCAAGAAGTTTACAATATAACTTGAACTCGATAATATATCAGGGTGATCATCATATGATATGATTATATCAGACAATCATCATATGATTCTTTTTGGTCTTTCTCTCATCCTTTACCCCCATCTGACATTCCCAGTCACTGTGCAAGCCACAAAGTAAAGGAAAAGGGAAGGAAAAAAGAGATGAAAACAGATGATTACAAAGTAGAAGATTACAAAGTAGAAAGACATGGAAAATATCGAGAAGGAGCAGTAGTTGTGAAAGAGTTTCTCTGTGGGAGATGTTTATGTACATTGATTTGTTTGGAAAGGGGGTGGGACTTAGAAGCTTGGTTTCAAGTTCAAGCACATTCTCTTTAATTAAATTGCATTCTTAAAATGTATCTGGGGGAGGTTGAAGGAGACCATCATGGACCTGAGCACCAACCTCACCACACCCCCACTCCACTGCCACCTCTTTTCATCTAGTTACAAGAGATGAATGTCAAAGTGTCACTAGCTACTTCTATGACTTTAGTAAAGTCATTCAACTTCTTTGGGAATAACTGTTCTCATCTAAAAGGTGAGGTGATTGAACTCATTAAACTTTGATTTTTTTCTAGCTCTGTGAGCACCTGTGAACTATGGGCTTGGTAACACTCACTGAGAGCAAGATGCTGTGCCCATCATTGCCGTCTGGTTTGTGGGTATAATAAATGTTCAGTGACTAGGCGAGAAACTCTAAAAAGCAGGCTTTTGAGCTATCTGCCAAAATGGGAAGAGGTAGTGGTAGGAAGTGCTGTGTTTTTATGGTTCTACAGTGTTATTTTTGTTGTCTTTTTAGGATCCAGAGGCTAGCTATGATTTTAACGATAATGATCATGATCCGTTTCCCCGATATGATCCCACAAATGAGAACAAGTGAGTAAATGTGCATTTGGGGAGAAGAAAGTACTCTAAAATGCTTTTATCTTGTTTGAGAGAATTATACTATAAATTTGATCCACATTTCAGCTCTCAGGAAATGTTCATGCACATCATCCATAGTGAAATATTTTGTTATTTTAAAAACAGAAACCAAAGCTTCTGTTTTTATACTTATTTTCATTTCTAGAAGCATATTTTAATTAAACTTCATATATGATGATTTTTCTCCTTCTTATATTATGAAATTCTTTCCTCAAGTGTAACTGAATATTTGCAGTTTCAGAAAGAATGTTTGAAACATAAAGGATACAAACTTTGAGTTCTCCCCTTCCCCCACCACTTCTTCTATGAATCTTCTGCTATTAGCAACATGCTTGATGTTAGTCATGAAAAGAAATACATATAAATACATGTAAGTAGATTCCCATAACTTTCTATAGTGATTAAAAACACCTTCATCGGTTCTCCTGGAAGACCATGGCCAGAAACCAGACAAGAAAAGTGCAGCTGAGTCCTGGTCCCAAATCCAATACACTCTCCAGTGCTTCCAAGGCGTTAGCAGCCTGTTCGAATTCCTGCTGGTCATTAAAGTAATGGAAGAGAAATGGATCAGCAACTGACTCCTGGATTAATCTCTTCCCATTGCAGCCAGAGTAATGAGGGAGGCCAAAAGCCAGTCCTTTGAAAGCAACAGGCCAAAGAAAAATTCAGAAGCTAGAGACTATCAACCCTACATCCTCACTCTCGAGAAACATCAGTCTCTAGGCATGTGACCTCAAAGCATCCAAAGATGAACTCATCTTTGTCCATACTGATCTCTCTCATAGACCTCAAGGAGACATTGAAACGTTCCTCTTCATTTTCTCCATCAGAAAGATCTTGCATCAAAACACACCAAATGCAAGGTTAAAATTAGGGCTTGTACTGTAAGTGGCAGTGGAAAGAACAGAGCAACTAAAAAGCTCTTTGTATATGCCATATGAAGTACTTCCTTATTCTCTCTGATGACTGTCTGTTGGATTCTTAACCAACATGGTTCAGTCAACTACCTCCCTGCCACTCAGAGCTTCCATGTGGCCAGCGCAGTAATATTGACCTAAAGTTCTTTCTTGCTTTAGATGGTCCCACTGCAGAAGGCTGACATACTTCAGGAAGGGAGGGAGGCTGGGCACATGGACTTGGCCTCAATGTCTGGGTGTATATTTCCTCCTGGAGGGGTAAAAGACCCAACTTCTTTCAGTGCCATTTATTTCTTTAATGTTTGTGTAAAGGTGTATATCACAAATACCCCTTAGAGATAAAAACATTCCAGTAACAATACAATAGGAATCCCTGGTAAGGCACTCTTGGAGAAAAGTGGAAGTGTCTCTGGGATGACAGCAGGACCCTCGGACAAACTTTTAGCCACATTCCTGGGGCAGGACAGTGCAGAACCAGCAGGAACACCTGCCCTTTTGGAGCACAGCTTTGTAACGTCGGCCTGATTGGTGGTGGTGACTTGCCAATTACCAGTACAGAGTGTGACCTTGGGGAAATCATTTACCTCACTCTGCCTCTTCTTTTTGTGTGCCCCCTAAAACTGGGGTTAAGGCACCTGCTCTCTACATTTCTGAAAGAAACTTCCTAAGGAAATGGGCAAGAAGTATTTAGAAGACAGGGGCATCCATCTTAGAATGGGGTAGAAAGAATAATTTTTATTTCACTGAAATATTTACTATAGTAATAATAGCTTTAATTCCACCCTCTCATTAGTACTAAGAGGGAAATCTGCCTGCAGCAGCATGGGTACAGCTAAGGAGACTTAGCTAGAGGTGTCGGCGTCTCTCTTAATCAGTATACCTCCTCCCTAGGCAGATCCTGGTTCTGGTCCCAGGATCCAATTTGATGATAGCTCATATAGTTGCTGCACAGTAAGGGAGTGAATGCTTGGTGAAATGATATTTTATGAAATATCCCTGATCAAGATAAAGGGGGCTCAGACCTTGTGTTAGCTTGGTGTTACTGTAACAATCCTGAGATACCCTGAGATAAATGAACTTAAAAAGAGGAAAGGCTTACTTTGGCTAACAGTTTTGGAGGTTTCATTCTATGGTCAGTTGGCCCTGTTGCTTTTGGACCTGTCAAGTCAGTTTGTCAAGGCAGAAAGTATGTGGTACAACAAGCTGCTCAATTCATGGCTGCAGGAAGCAAAGAAAGGGGAAGAGACCTGTGTCCCAGTCCCCTTGAGGGATGCCCACGGTCACCTAACCACCACCACTGCCCCCCAGACCTCTTAAAGGTTCCAACAGTGTCAAACTGGAGACAGAGCCTTTAGCACATGGGCTTTGGGGAATTTTCCAGATCCAAACCATAGCAGATCTTCTTCCCTACCACAAAAGGAAAATTCTCATAGAATAGCACATTTTCCCCAACTCAGGGAGCTGCTCCAAGTCTCCATATAATCATTGTCTGCTATGGACCTTCCACGTGGGATGGAATTACTTAGTATGACACAGCTCAACAGTTAAGAGCAGACTCTGGATTGCATTTCAATCAAATCTTAGATCTTTCACTCAAACATTAAGTGACCTTGAACACATTATTTAAGTTCTCTGTGCTTAGGTTTTAATATCTTTTGAAAAGGGATATCTACTTAATTTGATTACTATGATGATTGCATGGGCTTATATACAAATGGCTTAGAGACTGCCTGGTACATAAAAAATCAAGTAACTGCTGAGATGATGACTGATGTGATGATGAAGAAGATGATGATGATGACAATGACAGTGATGATGATGACAGAGATGGTGACAACAACCATGGCTTCTCACTTGCAGCTGAGGCAGACCTCACTTCAGTGAGAAATCAGAATAGCAAGAATAATGCCATCTGATAGGAGCAGAAGCAGAGACAGGTCAATTTTCTGAGCCAATTCAGAATCTGCTATTCAGAAATGACACAATGAGAAAACTATCAGAGTCTTGTTGATTATCATCCAAAAAGATAGCATCCCTATCATTTATCAGAGAATATAATGGAAAATAGTTACTCTTCTAGCATGTTGTCAGACATAAATCCGTAAGATTTGGAAAATGAATGTTCCCATTTTGTTAGCCTTTATAGCAACTGGAGACCTATTATCTCCAATTCCAGTGACATTATCTCTCCCAACTACCTCTAATGCTGCTGTTTTTTATTACTATGTAAATCAGACTAATAGAGCCACATCATTTGAATGCTCCTCTTCAAATCAAAAGAGGAATCACCAAATAATGAAATCATAAAAGTGCAGGTAACACTTACTATTAAGCTGGCATGAATCTGTATTTAGTATTTCAATACCAATTACAGATTATTTTCTAGTTAAATATCTTGTGTGACAAGAATATTTTAATAAGAATAATAGTAGTCTTTAAACTATCTGTGGAATAGTTTTCTAAAAAAAATCAATTTGTTTAAATGGCAGTTAGTACCATTGTTCTAAGTTAATAGAAGGTTCTTTTATGTAAGCTCCCGACTTAAGAAAGAAAAATAACTGTCGGTCTGTGAAGAATGACAGACACACCTTTTTTCCAGTGTGTGGAAGTGGGAAGTGAGGATTAGAGGAGAAAAAATAAATCAAGCCATATTTGTACAGTGATCCTATTGCTACTTTTACTAGAAAATTGATTTCTTGATACATAAAGAGATAAATAATGTCACATTACATCATTGTTTTGGACAGAGGCACAATGTTGGAGATGATTGACAGCAGATTGAGTCTGTGGGCTCAATCTGGATATCAGACTTTTGCTATTGTGACCCTGTCTCCCTTGCTGTGTGAATGGAGACACAGACAGTGGTATCTTCTGGAAGCACATTTCTCAAAAGATGACAACTGAATTTCTCCTTCTACAAAGATAAAGAAGGACCATATTGTCTATACTTTATAGACAATAAAGTATTAGGTGTCTTCTACTTGTTCACATGTTCACATTTTTCAGAGTATGGTCAGGACATCTTCAGTTGTAAGGGAAAGAATCCTAACTCAAAGACTAAATAAAACAGGGGGTTAAATTTTTCCCCCTAGGGATGCTGTAGCTTCTGATGTTGCAAGATCCAGGACCTCAAATAATGTGTCCTCAGGACACCAACCACATATATCTATTCCCTGATTCTGCTCACATCCACTTACTTCCACTCTCAGAATATTGCCTGGCATCAAGAGCCACATGACTACTCTGGAACTGAAAGCTAAAGATTCCCAAGAAATATAGTTCTCATCCCTAGAATCAGCATCAATCCTTGAAAGCTATCTGAGAGAAGGAGCCCTATTATAGAAAGAAGCACCAGGAGTTAGGAGGGCTGTTTCCTCAAGAGGGAAAAGTGCTAACATTCAAAAAGGAGGCAGATGCCTGCCTTATCAGGGAAGACCTTGGATTAAAGAAAACTGTATTATTCCAACTTAGAATTCTTATGCACTGTTAAGATGAAGGAGCAAGAATATTGTTTATTGGAAAGAAGTCAGAAAATTTTCTTTCAAAGTCAGAAAAAAAGATAAACTAAACAATTATTTTGGATGGCCCAGTCCAACTCGGAATTTTATACTCCATGCCAGACTGAATTAATAGCCAATGTGGGGTTGTTTACAAGTCACTGGTGCTGGCATTGTTGCTCAGAGGTAGCCCTTTCCTCTCTTTCCTCTAAGTCAGCATATTTGAACAGTAGCACCATCAAGTCACCAATGACCTCCACGCTACTCCCAGGTGCTTCTTTGATGGAATAAATTCATAAATGCTCTTGCTTACTGGCCTTCCTGAGTCAAGCTGGTGATCTGACAAGATAATTATTATCTCCAGAATTTCAGAATTGACACTTCAGTCCAGGTGGACTTTGGTGTATCATAGAGATGGATTTCCTCCACCAAATACTCTGAAATCATCAATTATCCTCTTTGCTTGATTGAAAAACCAATCTCGTTCAGGCCTCTAGCTGCAGTCATAGTTGTGGGAGCACCCTGTTTCCCACTCAGTCTGTCGTGTCCTGAGGAAAATCTCGAATTCTTCTTAGCACAAGAAAATCCTCAGATGTTTCAGTGTGATGTATTGTTGGAGGAGAGAAGAGGAGGGCTTACAGGGGAACTCTATTCTGTCATATTCAACTAGAGCTCGTCCCAGATAGCCTAATCCAGTGCAGTCACCAGGTAGGAATGTGAGCTGCCACTTCATACCAAAAAGTAAGCAGAATTAGTTATATTTATGACATTGCTCTTGAGTGTCAGAGCTATCATAACAGTATCAATGCCTAGCACTTACTGGGTCCCTGAAATATGCTAGAAATATCTCCTACGATTGTCACAACAACCGTTTGAAGATAAGTGATTGACCAAGTCACACTGGCTAGTGGCCGAAGCCAGAATTTGAACTCACATAATTTGACTCTAGTGCCTGTAACTTTTATCTGAGCATAATTTTTTAATACTAAATGATAAGAAAGTCAATAAAAATGACTGAGTCCTTATACCATGGATTCACATGTGAAATAAACATTTGACCTTATCTGTGATTTATAATTCTTACTTTTTACTCCTCAGACATGGGACCAGATGTGCAGGAGAAATTGCCATGCAAGCAAATAATCACAAGTGCGGGGTTGGAGTTGCATACAATTCCAAAGTTGGAGGTAAATGAGGTTGTTCCTGTAATTTGGCACATTAACTTGAGACTTGCCTCACCTGTTGTGCAAATGGGGAGCAAAGACGTTTCAACAACCAGAGAAAGAAATGAGTTCTGGACAGAACTTGCTATAAGACTGGAGTGTGACTTGCAAGCGAAATAATCAGCGAATCTGGATTCCTAGAAAATGGAGAGCTGAATATAGCCTGTGTGTCTCTGCAGGGGAAGTAAGGGAATTGCTCAATAGCATTTGAATGAAGTCTGATTTTCTCTTTCTGATTATTAATGAAAACTTGCTAAGGGAACAGATGGAGGAGGTAAATTTAGGCAGACGTTCCCTTCCTCTCAGTCCTGTAGAATTTCCTCATTTTGTACCAAAGAATAGCTTCTTGGAAAAAAAAATTAAAGCACATAAAATTTAAAAAAAAAAAAAGAGAGAGAGAGGGACAGTGAGAGAGAGAGAATCAATTGATTTAGTTTTTCATGTGGCTCCAACACTTCGTTGTGTACATGGTGCTGGGGTTTGAACTTGTGTCCTCGCACATGCCAGGCAAGCGCAATACTGCTGAGCCATTGCTCCAGCCCATACTTGTTATTTTACGTAGGCAAAGTTTGCCTTTGATGACAAATATTTAGAATCTGTAATCATTTTAGTCAGCATTCTTATGGGGAAACCCCCCTGGGTTAATTGGGGAACATTTTAATAGAAAAACTATTTACATGAGGTAGAGGAAACCAACAAGGGAATCACAAACACAGATGCTACCACCTTTAGGCCCAGGGGAGCAAGGGGAAGGGGAGGTCAGTGGAAAGTAGGGAGAGAAATATGTGGCCATAGAGATAGATACTGGACAGGGGCTGTCCCCTCATACACCAGAGCTATGCCAGACAGGGAGGATCCAGGGGAATAGGACCTCTCTTTGCTCTTAGGCCACCCTCCCACCAGGTCAGAGAGCACTTTGACACAGTCCATGTTCCAATGGAGAAGGGTAGGGAGGGGATCTGCAGGGACAGAGAAGACAATAATTGCCCACATTACACTCTTCCCATCTCAGGCTCTCAGGTTATAGGATCCTGCGTAGAAACCAAATGAATACACAGGATGATCAGGATGTATATTTATTTGGTTTCTTAAAAGGAATCTGTATCCAAATTCAAGATACACTCAGAATTTAATTAGTTTTTACTGTAACCAACATGCCCTACAAGTTATCTTATTTGTGGTGATAGTTTTTCAAAACCAAACTACACTCAATGTTTATTGCACAACCATGAAAGCTGAGGTAAAAAGTGTATATCAACAGTTATTGTTAATATATAGGTATCACTAATATTTAAATAATATATATATATAACTAATACAGGAAACTCATTTTAAGTCTCTCATGATTCTTTTGGTAATGTCATCTCTAGATGCTGTGCTAATTTAAAGAAAATAAAGATAAAAACACAAATTATATAATCAACAAAAAGAAAAAATTGCTTTCAGAATCCTGATGAACTAAACAGCTATAGTTTGTAAAAGAATCATCTGGTACTTCATTTTTTTGGAAGGAGAATCTCAAGAAGTTTCTTAAGATAACAATAGCTAGTTTGTGGCAGTGTAGAACTGAAACATAATACTTCTGATTCTAACCCTATTTATTGTTTCATTTCCACTCTCTTGGATGGTCTAGTTCCAATTTGAACAATAATTTTCATTTATTAGATACCACTATGTGCCAATCTCTTACCTTGCATTATAGGCCATGTATCCTATGGTTAACAGGATGGATTTGGGTGCCAGAATTTTAGGGTTCAAATCCTGGTCCCCATTTTCAAGCTGTGTGTCTTGGACAAGTCATTGTGTATCTCTGGTCTCAGTCTCTAAACCTGTAAAATGTGGAGAATTATAGCACCCACTTCAAATGGTAGTTGTAAGCATAGACGAATATGTATGTCTCATTCCTGTGTAATGGTGACTGCATATAAATATCCTTAATGCATGTAGGTTGTTATTATCATCTATATTTTACAATTGAAGAAACTGAGGTACAGTTATTAAAAAAAACAGCTGGATTATTTTTCTTTATCTTCAAAATGCCTTTTAAAGCAACTCTTTTTTTTCAACAAATATGACTTTGGCCAATCATGTCAATTATATGTTCTTTACCTTGGCTCCATAGCGAATAATAGTGTGGAAATCTAAGGCTGTGTGCCTCATCGCATTATTAGCCTGAAATTGTTTTTCCCTTCCTGGCCCTTGAATTCATGAGTCTGATGATGGTCGACAGCCTGTTGGAAAACAAAGAGCTACCCCGTCTGCCTTCTCCTGATGAAAAATGATTCCCCTCAGGAGTGAAATCCATGGCAATGATTCCATCCTTGAAATGATTTAGAAGAAAGGGATGCATGTTCCTGGAAAATGCTTCTTAGCAAACACATAAAAGAATGGCCTCTGGGCTATTTTTAATCAGTGCTTAGAAACAAGAGTTCTTTCCTTATTTGTTATTTTCCTATTGTGGACAGATCTTTCCAAGCTTCAGCTTTCCGTATGGAGACCTTTGTGTGGCAGAGACTGGGCCACAGGTATTCATATACAGTCATGCACAGGTGTGTTGAGGGAGGGCTGCTTGATGGCGTTTTTCTGAAAGTTATTTGGTCATTTTGTTGGGGTGCTGGAGGATGGGAAGACATTTATAATTGACAGTAACCATGTTCATCCCTCTCATCCAAGAATGCTACTCCCTTTCGACCTCAGGGGTATTACTGGGAACAGAGCCTTGAGTGGAACAAAAAACACAGCTGCTTCAAAGTGCGCAGCATTATCAAGTGCAGACCAAAAGAAAGATTACAAGAGCACTAACTTGTCCCTTCCGTTTGCACTGTCAGTAGCTGAGTCTCAGGTGTTGGGGACCTCAGTGCTTATCCTTTTTTTCATTTTTTATTTTCTTGAGAGGCCTTCAAAGATATGAAGATTAAGACCATCATGCTTTTCTGTATGTACATACTGACATCAGCCTTTGTGTTTGTTTCCTTCTCTGAGCAGGCATAAGAATGCTGGATGGCATTGTGACCGATGCTATTGAGGCCAGTTCAATCGGATTTAACCCCGGACATGTGGATATTTACAGTGCAAGCTGGGGCCCTAATGATGATGGGAAAACTGTGGAGGGACCTGGTAGACTAGCCCAGAAGGCTTTTGAATATGGCGTCAAGCAGGTGAGATGCTTAACACAGACTCAAAAGATGAAACCCACTATTAGGATATGAGAGGAGAAGAACACTTCGGTTATACGGAAAGAAAGGGTGACAAATTTCTTGACAAAGCCCTTTGCCATTTTAAATGCACTTAGAAAGCTAAATCATTCTTGAGGTTAAAGAGAGGATCAGGGTTAAGAGAGTTTGCCTGTTTGGATCTGATACTACACAGAAATTTATTACTCTTAGGATATTTATTTTAAAATACTTCTTGGGCTGGAGCAGTGGCTCGAGTGGTTATGTCACTTGCCTGGCATGCGCAAGTGTGTGAGTTCAAACCCCAGCACCACATACACAATGAAGTGTCTGAGGAATGAAGGTCACATGAAAAGCTAAATAAAAATTACTTCTCTCTTTCTCTCACTGTCCCCTCTTTCTTAAAAAAAAAAAATACTTCTGGATATTCTTCTCGTTTTCCTGATGCTTTGGGGTTTTTTCACAAGATAAGCTACTACCCAGACTTCTTCCTATAGTTCTGAAAATGCATTTCTTTCTTTCTTTTTTTTTAAGAGAGAGATAGAGAGAAGGAGGGAGGGAGAGAAGGAGTTCTCCGACCTTTAGTGCTGGGATTTGAACTCGTTCCTCATGCATGCCTGGTAACTGCTCCAACCGCTGAGCCACCACTCCAGCCCTGGAAATGCATTCTTGAATACAGCAACCTCTGCCTTCAGCTCAGCACAAATACAGCAACCTCTGCCTTCCGCTCAGCACAAGCCCCTGCAGTGCTGTGTGTCATTTGTTGCTCTGTCACTTGGATTTACTGCCTTCTCCCACAGATTCTAAGGCCTTGCACTCCACAGGATGAGACAAAAGTACAAACTTTGGAGAGCACAAATTGAAAAATCATAGAAAGGGTGGCCTTGGCCGATTGCATTCAATGGAAGAGTCAGTCCCCTTTCATGCAGCTGTAAAGCAGATCTGAAAAATGCCTGATTTTGCAATTCTATCTGTCAGCCAGAAGACTCAGACAGAAAGAAAGAGCAAGCTGAAAGATTCTAGTGTAGTAACAGAATCGAAGAGTCAAAAATTACCAAGGAGTGCTGAAGGCCAGATATGAATCTGCAAAATAAAAATAAGAAAAAAAAAGTGTTTTCTGAGCTCCACCCCAGAGAGGGCCTAGATGACAAAAGGCTAGCAGGACCAGAGTCTCAGGATGGTCCCATTAGATTTCCAATGTGCCTGTGGGGAACTGGAGTTGAATACAGATCCCAGAAAGTTGTCGCCAAGAACTTCATATGTGCATTTGTTGGGGATTTTAATGGGTTTGAGGGTGACCCCGGTAGATAACAATAGATGTTGTATGTTATGGCTTTTTCTTTAGGGGAGACAAGGGAAGGGCTCCATCTTCGTCTGGGCTTCTGGAAATGGAGGACGTCAGGGAGATAACTGTGACTGTGATGGCTACACGGACAGCATCTACACCATCTCCATCAGCAGTGCTTCACAGCAAGGCCTGTCACCCTGGTACGCAGAGAAGTGCTCCTCCACGCTGGCCACCTCCTACAGCAGCGGGGATTACACCGACCAGCGAATCGTAGGTTGCTTTTATCTAACTCTGCCTGGGGAGGCCAGCACGGCTTGCACTCAGAAGGATCCTCCTTACTGACCTTTGGCGGAATTGATTTGCTTCAGCTTGATGTCTCAGTCGGCAAGACTCATGCTTACTCACTTGCAAAGCTGGCATATATTGGGAAGTTTTCTCTCCAGGGATAATGACACTTCTGCCAAGATGATCTTCCCTCCCTGTCATTTTAAAACTCAGCCCTGAGAAGTCACCAAACCTGTCATTACATACAACCAAGACTCCAAATGTCTTTTCTGCTTGTCTGGTGCTTCCCTGGAAACAGCCTGAAAGGAGATTTTAGGGTTGTAGGGGCTTTATCACCCTAGTACTTGCTGATCCTTTAATAGCAGGGATATAATCTGGCTTGCCCTTTAGCAAATGATAAAAATACAGAGTCTATGCTGGCGATGTCTCCTAAGAACAGAGGACCTGCAGGAAAATAACAGTGTCAGTTTACCCTGAGGCGAACTCCTCAGCATCTGGGTCCGCAGCTCAGGGAGGCTGTACACTCAGAGAGCTCCTCCAGCCCACGCTTGCCTATGCCTTCACCTCCGTGAGTCAGACTGCCAAGGGCAATTATTGCATTTCCCTTCAAGGGCATGATGATGAAGGGGCATTCTGAGGCTTTGAGAACAAAGAGAGGCACTTTTAGTGTAAAAATTTAAAGCCTCAGATTTAACTCCGGACACATAAAGAACCAACTAGCTAAAGTATGTAGATCCTAATCTCAATAAAATAGCAGGTCATGATCCAATCAGATTGTGGGTGAACCCCATAATAATTACCTTGGAATGTGTGCACAATTCCCACTAATGGCAGCTCAACAGAATTGTCAACACTAACGTCTTCTTTATATAGGATCATTGTTTTGTAATTCTTCCTGTTTTTGCAACCATGTTTAGGCAGTAAAGCTGTGTGGTCTTTACTTGAAAGGATTGGGCTCCCTCTCATGCCCTATCTTCAGTTACTTGAATAATAGTGACATTCTACCCCAGGGTTCTTTATGGAAGGCATCGTCCATAGCCTTTGCCAGAGGCAGATCAGACATCTGCCCCACTTGTGTTCAGAGCCCTCTGGCCTTTGCCATTCCTTGGGTATCCACAGCTGCCTTTAGAACATGGCCTGTTACATATTTTAGTATCACAGATTCATAGACTGCTCCTCATGTGGGCCACCCTGCACCAAAGTAGGGGAAAGATTTTCTTCTTGCTTAAAGATCCCCCCACCCCAAACCAGCCCTGGGAGAGACAGCTGGTGGATTCTATTTGAGACTGTGGCAGTAGCAGAGACTTTTTATTGCGTAAACCTCTTTCTCAGCACAGTCATCTCCGGGGGCTTATTTGCGTCAACAGGTGAAAAGGGCAACTTTGCTTACGTAGCTCTCCGAGAAGCAAAGCCACCATAACTTGAGACTCCAAGCAGGAAGCCAAAGGAGGTGATAATAGAACAAATTATTTTTTTACACCTCCCTCCCACACAGTGAAATCCCTAGCTAAGAACCGTATGCTGGAGCCTGGGTGGGCGTCTTGTTAGTAATTCTCTGGCCCCACTACTTGTTAAGCCAGCAGCACAAGGGTCCTTCAAGCAAACTGAATGAAAGTTTTTTTGTTATCTGCTCTTTGTCTCAGTAACCTAATGGTAGCCTACATATTTCCTGACATGCAGTAAATACTGTTGCATTTCCTAGGCAGGATCTCACTAATGCCTCAGAAGATGAGTCAGGAAATGTAAATCTCACTTTACAGATCAGGAAACCAAGTGACATGCCCATGGAATACATCTAATAGGTTGCATATCTTGAATGGGAATCCAAAACAAAGTCCAGCATGCTTTTCCTTTTTAAAACCCACCATTTTCAACACAGTGCAAATGCGGACACAGACTCAAGGACGTCAAATCTAGTCCCAGGGAGTGCAAACTACACTCTAAGCAGATCTTACGCAAGTAGCTCAAGATCAGGATGACTTTAGATTCTTGTGCTGAAGAGGCAGCCAAATGTTAATCCAAAGGCCAAGGGGAGTTTTGTATGAGGCAGAATTTCTAAATATTCCAGACCAAACACAATGGACCTGATGATTAATGGGCCAGCATGATTCACAGTGATGTCAAAACAGTTCCTTTTTTATAGACAGCATTTCATTTGGGAATCTCAGAAGAGAAAATATTCATAGTGGGAGTACTTCATCCCCAGAAAAGGCATCTTGCTGCCAGAATTGTAGACAAGTTGCATATAGAGGAGAGTGAACTAAAATATCAGCAGATGGCAAACATCCGCTCATGTTCAGAGGAGGAAGTAGGGAATCGAATCAGCTGAGTTTCCTGGTCATAGCAGATGCAGACCTTGGTGAGTTGACCCTGTCTTTGACTGCTCACATGTCCCATCTCTCTCTTCTCCCTGATGCCATGCAGACGAGTGCTGACCTTCATAATGACTGCACTGAGACCCACACAGGCACCTCGGCCTCTGCACCGCTGGCTGCTGGCATCTTCGCTCTGGCCTTGGAAGCAAAGTAAGGCCCAGAAATTTTCTAATCACTTTTACTGAGGCTGTATCCGTCTCCTTCTCATTAGTAACATGTGCTGTTTCCTGAATATGTGATTGTAGTAGAAATTTTGGAACACTACAAAGCAATAATAAAGATAGGTTCTCTTCCTGCCAATTTGGAATAAACTTTGTTAGCATCAGAATTGATTTAATATGGGGCTGAAGCAGTGGCTTGGCGGTTACGGTGCTTGCCCAGCTTGTGCAAGTACACGGGTTCAAACCCCAGCACCCACGTACACATCTAAGTGTCAGAGCAACGAAGATCATGTGAAAAACTCAATAAAAGTTGATTCTCTCTCTCTCTCTCTCTCTCTCTCACTGTCCTTCTCTCTTTAAAAAAAAGAATTGATTTAATACATATATCTTACAAAATTGAGATTTTATTATGCACATTATTTTGTAGTCTTATTATAATATACCCTACAACATGTTAAAAATCCATACTTTCTCATGTCTAAACCAATCTTCCTTGACCTTTAAAAATTCACTTGTTCTCCCCAAGTCGTCTTTTCACTGAGCAAAGAGTCCTTCTTATTCAGCAGAATTTTGTCCCAATAATTTCCTATGTGTAGTAGTAGGAATAATAAATTTACAAAATATCTTTTTTCAGACTATAAGTCTAGTCTTGGAGCTGATGTCACCATGCAAGGGACAGGAGAAAGACAGGATTTTCACTTTTTCATAGTATTCCATTATGTAAATAGCAAATTTTATTAAAGTCCACCTAATCAAGCTTAGATAAACTACTCTTGTCCATAAAAACTGGTTGCCATCTCTGATAGTTTTCTCAGTGTAAACACTCAGAATGGGAATTTCTGGATCAAGCAGCAGGAATGTTTTAATAATTTTTGATACTCATCAACAAGTTACTGCCTTGAAAAACTATACCATTTTCTATTCCCACCAGGAGTGTCTGTGTGAGTGCCAACTTTCAAAACACTTGGCAAAACTACTTTTATTATCTTTAAAAATGCTTGCTATTTGGATGGGTGAAAATTGAATCTCATTTTTATATGCTTTTGTTTAATTACTAATGAAACTCAATATCTTACATCATGTGGTTATTTGTCTTGGCCATTTGACTACTTCTTTCTGGCCTTCATTTTTTGTTTTAGGACCTTAGTTCAGAAGACCTATTAATATTTTATCAGTATTACAGTTATCTTTTAATTTTACTTATAGGTAATTTTGCCTAATATATATAGACATATTTGCCAGTCTGTTTCTTTAAAGATTCTTTCTTTGTATTCATCCTCAGAAAAATTTTCACAGTCAAAAATTAGCTTAACATTCATTTGTCTTTTATTTTGTTTACTTTGCATATTTAAATTCTAAATCCTCCTGTAATTTCTTTAGTTTAAGATGTTTAAAGGGGATTTAATAATATTTTTCTCTCATAATATGTACTTTAATAGTCCGGTATTTAATAAAGAAGAGGAAAACTAATTATCTTTCATGACACATCCACGGATTTTCATTTATCCTTACTCCTACTTTCTGATGTTGTATGGTAACAGCAAATCTTGTAAATTAGCATTGCCCTTCCTAATAAGAAGGTTGTTCTAGAAGAAGGTACATATTCTCCAGAGAGAGGATAATGCAGTCCCCTCGTGTTGTGTTCAGTGGACTGTGTTCACAGGAGCAGAACATTGTGGCCCTGCCACAACTGGAAAAACCTGAAGTTGCTGAGCTTTGGTCCAGGAGAGTCCAGCACAGAAGTCCTGGGGCTCCTGGTGAGGCTGAGGTATGCCTCCTATGTGTATCAACAGTGACGTGGCCCAGCTACACAGCCCATCAAGGCTCTTGCCAAGAATCTAGCGACTTGGAAGAACTGAGGAGATGTTTGATAAGAAAGAGACAAATCCAGATACTCAATCAGAAGTAGAGTTTGGACCCAATGGGAAAGCTATATTTAGAATCTGTGTTCACTTGTAATAGGTAGGGGATGTGCAGAAGACAAAATCCATGAACATGGCTAGAACTGGCATCAGAAGATCCCAACCAATGTTAAGGGAAAATAGTTCAAGCATGGAAACTTTCAGGCAACACCAGGCTTCAAGTTGTAGCTATACTATTAGCTGTGTGGCTTTAAGCAAGTTAATTCACACGTAGGGCTCAATCTTCCCATTTGTAAAAATGATTAAAAGAGTCAGTCATATCTTTTTTTTCAAACTTCTTTCCTTTATAAAATTTCAGATTTGAAATCAAAGAAAAGGGAATATAATCAACCATGATTTGTTGGGTTTGGTGTGAAGGGTCTGAAATATGAAACAAGCACATAGTATTTATGACCTCAGAATACAGGTTGTGAGTCACTGGGCTGTTACAAGAAAGCCATCCTTTAAAATCATAGGTCTTCGGTCCTTCTTCTCTACCCAGTACCTGTCAGATGCATGTATATATAACTAACCAGGCAGAACCCATTTTTGTCTAATGATCAATATAGTAGAAATAATCATCTAGCTGAACACTTATTCCAATTCCAGTAAAGAACAGAAATTTTAAAAGTATAATCCTTGGTTCCTAAAATGTCAAAGCTTCTTTTTCTATATAAGGGAAAAAATGTTCTAAGAATGAGCTAGTCTCATTAATTTCATTTGTCTCTGATGAAACTTTCCAAAGCAGAAACTGTATCGCTATGAAATACATGGGTGCAACTCCAGGGTTCATGAATCTCTTTCCAACTAAATGAAGAACTGCTTATGATTGTGTGTGGATATTTCTGGGGAGTGGTTTGCAGATTCTATGGCACTCTCACAGTGTTCATAATTTAAGAGACATCAACTGTCTATGATCTCCCAAATGAAAATCATAAGAATTAAATTCCCTTCATTTTTATTCATCAGTAAGATTGACATGATCTATCTTAACATTTATAATTCATCAATAAGATAGACATGATCTGTTTTAACATTTATGTCCTTTCCAAAGGACCTAAAAGTTAATAAGCTGTCTGTTCTCTCTTGGATGGTTTTTAGAACTCTATTGAATTGCTTATCCCAAAATTATTAAGTCAGAAAATCTGAATGCCAGTATTTCTAGATGTGAAACCAAGTTTTATCTCTAAACACTCAAGATTAAGAGAATCACTTAAATATGTACCATCCCTTAAAATACAACTCTGGAGGCTGCTGAAGAATTCTTGACTAAATTAATCAAGAATAACAACAGTCAATACTTATCAGGTTCCTAATGTAGGCAGTATTAATTCTAATCCTTGAAACATTTCTATAACTTAGGAATTATTAATTGCATTTTGTAAATGAAGGAACTGAGGCTTAAAGAGCTTGATAAATATTACCAAAATCTCACAAAAAGATTTAAACTCAGGTGTGCCTATAACCAAAACTATGCTATCAGCAAGTACACACTATTTTGCCTCCACAGCCTGTCAGGGAGAGGAATGTTGAACAGAAGCCTAATGTTCCATCAAATAAAAGAGGGTTAGAAGACCAAGTCTGATATAAATGAACACATACTTATGAGTTCCTCCTAAGTTTCCTGTCACAAGACTATGGGCATTAGCTGCTTTAATTGTGATGTAGCTAGGGAAAGAAGACAAGGACAAAGGAGAAAAAATAGTTTCTGGTTGAAGTATATGCAGAGAATACCTCCCTTCCCAAGAGAGCATTTTTTGAACATTGGCATACATACTAATCACCTCAGGAGTTTATTTAACATTCAGAGTTCCAGAACCTATAGATTCTGAAGTTTCTGGTATAAAGCACAGGAATTCCCATTTTTAGCAAGTATCCCAGGCAGTGTTAATACTAGTGGTACCTTAACCAAACTTTGAGAAAGAACTGTTTTCTACAAACTTATCCAGATGCCCATTAGGGTACCTTAATAGGCATATCCTGGAGATAAATATATAAAGAAAGAAATCCCTTACATCAATGACCTCTGGAACCTTTGTTATTAAGTAATGAATATATCTATGAAAATTAGCACACAGTAGCCTCAGTCTTCAGAGGAGACATCAAAAGAATCAGAATAATTTTTTTTAAGAGAGAAGGACAGTGAGAGGGAGAGAAAGAGAGCAAGAGATAGAATCAATTTTTATTGAGTTTTTCACATGGCTTTCGTTGCTCTGACAATTAGTTATGTACGTGGGTTGCTGGGGTTTGAACCCCTGTACTTGCGTATGCCAGGCAAGCGCCATAACCACCAAGCCACTGCTCCAGTCCCCCAGAGTAATTTTTAATGGGGGAGAAAAATTCTTAAGTGAACCACTGGATCCCTTCAAACCTTTGTAGGTATTAAACAAACAGGTGAGCCAATCTTCTCTTTTTATTGAAGTCTGCAAAAAAAGAAATGGACTCTCAAAGCTGAGTATGAAACTTTTGGGTGGAATCACAACAAATCCTTGTAGGTTGTAAAATGTTGGAAAGTCCAAAGTAGAATATACTCAACATCTGGGCTCACCTAGGTGTGATTAGGGGCTAAACCAGGTAGCCCCTAATAATTTTCACTCTAGAATTAATTTTATCTCCAGACCTACATGTCTTCTAATGAGAATCGATGTTTACTTTCACCGTTTTATTCACTAACACTTATTTTCTGTAAACACCTTTATAATCAGCAACACAATGCAGTTTTTAAATGTTTAATTATCGTGGATGCTCTTGAGCATGAACTGACAAAGGCAGGCTGTCAGGAATGAGTTTGCACTATCGTTAACAGCTCCTTTGCATTTATGAGATGCAAACACACAAATGAAGAATAACTCTGTTGGGAAAATAGGTTTAATTTTCCTAATTGCATGATAATGAAGCTCCTTAAATATTTTTCAAGGATTTTATAGGAGATAGTTTTAATATTTTTAAAAAGCATTGAGACTTGCAATATAAAATAAATTTTTCCATATTAGAAATAGAAGAAACTTAAGCTTTGTATATAGTTATCAGCTCCCTGCCATATGCTTCTTTAGCATTCTTCCTCATCCCTACCTATACCTTAAATAACCTATACACACACTGATGATACAAATGGAAGACTGGTTTGTTGCCCATTGACCACCTTGATAAAAGGCTTTTACTTAAAACTCCTGTTAAAAGACTGGAAGAAAACACACATTTCAATAAAATGCAATATAGGACAGAATAAGCTTCTACCTTGAGAAAATGGTAATTTCTTCTCAGTCAGTTATTTATTCCTGAATGTGGGATAGCCAAAACAGAAACAAGAGCTATAAGAAGGTATTTATAACATTAGACAGAAGATTTGAATAGTAAGGAATTCTGGATACTGTCATATTCTACCCTTTCATAGTATAGATGAGTCAACTGAGGCCCAGACAGATAAAGTTGTTGGACTTGCTATTGATCACAGTTCTTTGGCAGTAGAATATAGTTTAATATATTTTCTATTATCCCCTTTCTGGTCCTGTGTTTTGAAATGACTTATAATTGTCTTAGTTGGTCATATTGTGTAATCTTTCTACCAACTCCTGTTATTTTTACTGTGATGCAGAATAGACTAGACTGGGGTTTTTTTTTTAATAAATATAAAAATCATGCCCTATTCTCATACTTATTTATGTAAGTAACTGGTAGGTAGGTCAGTAGATACAGGAGTGTTCTACTTCTGAGCTACATCCTCAGCCCTCTTTATTTTATTATGAGTTAAGATCTGGCTAAATTACCCAGGCTGGTCTCCAGCTTGGGATCCTACTACAGCCCCCTGAACAGCTAGATTATAGCTGGGTTATAGATGTGGATCGCTATGCCCCATTATCTTCAGATATTTTGATCAGTAGGTTTGGAGTGGGGCTGTGAAATTTTCATTATTTACAGGTGTTCCATGTGATTATGATGCAAGCTGGATCCACTGAGAGTCACTGAGTTGGAGTCCTTCTAAGGCCTCCATCAATCACTCTCTGGGGTCAAGTGGCATGATTGACAGGAACTCAGCTCAGCTGAGAATGAGCTGAGGAATCAGGTGTTGGAGAGCCCATTAAAGCAACAATCCAAAATGAAAGAGTTAAGTCATTTACCACCCACTGCTATGGTATAAGCAAGGATCTAAAACCAGGGAAAGCACCAGTTAGCCTGGTGGATGAATATACACATAAGGGTATCTCACTGTTAAGGAAGCCTGAACAAAAGGCTCCAGCAGCTTTAGGAACCCTGAGGTGGGTTTGGGGAGGGGGCTTATGGGACCGTAGGAATGGCAAAGCACTAAGTACTGAATCAGAGCAGGGACAGTGTCTTTAAGCTTTTTCCCCTAACTCCACAGGGAAGCCTTGGTAGAGGTGCCTGAAAAAGACCTCAGTCCAAGGCCCTAGACAGACACCTAGAAAGAAGGTACTCACTACAGGTGTCAGGCTTGTACAAATGCAAAGAGCCTGATGGCCAGGGGGCCTGAAGCCCTGACTGCAATGCCCCTCAAAGGCTGTAATGGCTCAGTTGGTCACCAAGGTTGGCATCAGAGGACAGAATTCCCCACAAGCCCTGCCAGGGAAACTGCCTGTGGTCAGATTTGGAAGGAGAAGCCCGACTCCCCATGGTTTAGGGAAGTGCCCTGCCTCTTTCTTGTCACCAAGGGATCATTTAACCAGAGCATTCCGGGCCCTGGGGAGAAGGCAGCCAATTGAGCCAGATTCCCCTGGTGATTGTTCGGCAGCCTCTTGGTAACATAGCAATGGGCACCTTGAGGAGTAAACATTTGGACGTTATTTATTAAATAATGCTTGATTGGCTTCAGGGAAACAAGGTAGATCTCAAAGGCAAGGGAAAGTTTGAGATCTTGAAACAATCTAATGGGTAACAGTTACAGTTTTAGCTGTTTAACATAGGTACATTCAATCGTTCCGCCAACTGATATTTACTCAGCATTTTCCCTTTCTAACATTCTTCTAGGTGCTCGATACACAACAGATACACAACAGAGCAAGATAGATAAGCTCTCACCCTTTCTCATAGTTAAACTCTAGCTGGGGAGATAGACACTAATAATACACAAAACAAATAAGTTTCCCTGCATATTTTAAAGTGATAAGTGCCATAGAATAAGAAAAAGTATAGCAAGATAAGAGCTCAGGAGCATGTAGGGAGGAATGAAATTTTAAATAGTTTGATCGAGAAAAATCCCATCACATTATAAAACATTCAACCATCCCTTTGCATCTCCAATTTATCTTTATATTATTGCTAAATTAATCTTACTAAGACTTTTGATCTTAACATATTTATGCTCACAAAACCCTCCATGGTTCCCACTACCCAAAGGATAAAATGTAAGCTCCTTTTTTTTAGCATTCAAGGTGCTCATTGCTTGGCTCAGCACTCCTCACTGGTTCTTCCCTGCTGCAGCAAACCAGACTGTAATCTGGCCTCACAAGTGGGGCAGATATAATTTAAACTTTCTGTTCCAGTTATGTGGAAATAATTTGAAATGTGGAATAAAGTTTTGTATTCCTGCAATGTAAAAGATTGAATTTTACTCCTAGAAAGACCTTATCATATTTTATGGGCAGTCATTTTCAGTACTTCATTTTGGGTGCCAGATCAAATAATGCACCAATAGACCCTACGATAGTATAATTACAGAAAGTACTTCCTAAGAAAGTAGTTCGCCAAGTGGAGATGCTTATTTTTAGGATTTGTTTTGGGAAGGAAACTTCATTTCATCCCTGAAAGATCCTTTGGGTCACTTCCCCTCCAGCCCAAACCTCACCTGGAGAGATATGCAGCACTTGGTTGTCTGGACTTCTGAATATGACCCGTTGGCCAATAACCCTGGATGGAAAAAGAATGGTGCAGGCTTGATGGTGAATAGTCGGTTTGGATTTGGCTTGCTAAATGCCAAAGCTCTGGTGGACTTAGCTGATCCTAGAACCTGGAACAGTGTGCCTGAGAAGAAAGAATGTGTTGTAAAAGACAACGACTTTGAGCCCAGGTAAGCATCTTACAGATTTTCAAACAAATATGTTTAAATGCTTGGCACAATTTGATGAAAGTGTTACCCTGCCTAAATTTTTTCTTATGCCTATCCTTCTAAAGTATATGGAGATGGAATTTGCCAGTGTCCTCCATGGCTGTCCATGGAAACACTGAGATCTATGAATCAAGTTCTTCTTATATAAACACCTGGGACATAGCATTGTCTAAGATGCACCATTGCTTTATGTATCACTAGGAGAAAGCACTGTCATTTAAACTATGAGCAACCAATCATCAGCTTTAAGATTAATCCTAAACTTGAAGGTGCAAGACTATATTTAAAACTTCTTATAAGGGTTGATGAAAGGTTGTACTTGCCAACCAGTATTGTCTAAAACCTACTTCTATGATAGCCTACTTCTATGATGCCACAGTGTTGTGCAATTCTTGACTTTTCATCCACATAGGATCCTTTTTCAAGCTGCTTTTACACAGACCACCTCTGACTCAGCATGTCTGACCAAAGAAGCAAAGACTGCAATGAATATTTTCTCGCTTCTATTGAGGCAGCCATAATAATTCCCAAGCATGAGAGGCTCATAAGCATGCTTAAGAAGGCCTTATGAATAAAATCGTTTCTTTTAAGAGAGTATTTTTTTTTTTTTAAGAAAGAAGGACAGTGAGAGAGCGAGAAAGAGAAATTCAATTTTATTTAGTTTTTCATGTGGCTTTCATTGCTCTGACACTTCGTTATGTGCATGGTACTGGTGCTTGAACCCATGTCCTTGCACATGCCAGGCAAGCGCCATAACTGCTGAGCCACCAATCCAGTCCCAAGAGAATCTTTTTTGATATTGCAGTAATGGACCACTTTTGATGGATCCATGACAAACTTTCCTGAATTTAATTCTACAGCAAACAGCGTCATATAAGCATTTATGTTCTTTACTGTTTTCTTATTTTGAAATTCATTTATAGCTAATCTTGAATGGGATTCTCCTCTTAACAGGGAGTGACAAGAAGCCTAGCTGAGTATCTAAGTGAAGACTGATGTGTACATCTATGCATAAAATTCATGAAAGAAGAGATACTTTATTCAATGCTAATTCTTTAATGTATTTAGAGCCCTGAAAGCTAATGGAGAAGTTATCATTGAAATTCCAACAAGAGCTTGTGATGGACAAGAAAATGCTATCAAGTCCCTGGAGCACGTGCAATTTGAAGCAACAATTGAATACTCACGTAGAGGAGACCTTCATGTCACACTCACTTCTGCTGCTGGTAAAAACACACACAATTCTTCTAAACCATTTGTTTAAATTTTTTAAGTGTAAATCAAATTATTTCAAATTAATGATTGTTTTTGTTTGTTAATAGAATGAAGTCTTCTAACAGGCATTTTCAGGTCTTAAAAACATGCTTATTTTTCTTGGTGTTAGATTTTCTCTGCCCTGCTCATCCTGCCCATTCCCACTGGTCCTTAGGTAAACAAAGAATGTGACCTATCCAATAGTGCCAGTTGGATATTAACCCTTCCATAAGTCATGGGTTTTCAAACTGTTGCACTTTCCTGGATACTGATCTACCATTCATTTCTCTTAGGTAACTATTCCTCTGATAATTAACAAAACCTGCAGATATATCTGAAACATCCAAGGAATCAGGTGAAAAACTGCGAATTCTGACCCATAAAAGAAGGTTGGAAAGACTAATACAGTCCTCACCATGATGTAAATCAGGCCATTTGGTATAATATATGGATACTTGTCCTTTTTCTGAGTGGGTCCTAATTCAGAGGTGGTGAAAGCTGGTGAACTAATAGCCACAGTCCAGCTAAAGTTGTTCCAATACTCTTTCATATTTTGGTAGGACTCAACTGAGTAAATCCGATTCCCCTAGATGAGGAAAGATGAGCTCCTTCAGTGGTCCATTTCTAGGATCTGAGCTGGAAGTTTGGATTAGGCTCTGTTAATTTCAGAGTTATGCTTTCTAGATGTCTTGGATTTAGTCTGAAATATTGGTGGGAAGCATTTCTTTTTCATTGATGGAATCTATAGTTCACTTAATCCTTTTATATAGAGTATTATTTATTGATCTATAGAGGGTTTAGACTTAAAAATTTATAGTTACTTCTGCTTCAATTTTTGTATGACAGAAGATTAATTTAAGGTATCTCTTAACTAATTAAATGATTAATGATAATAATTAAGTTAAATAAATTTTATGTCTGCATTAGATTACAGACTCAAGGACCTATTAAAATTTTTTAAATTTTTCCTTTTACCTTTCAAAATGATAGCTTCACAACAATGCATTTTAGATCTTTGACTCCTTTTTAAATCCAAGTCATAAATGTAGATCTCTGTATTCTCTTTATTCAAATAAACCTTAAGCAACATATTTATTAATATTTTTCTACAATATATATTGAAAAATTATTCTTTGCAAGGCAGTGTGCTAAGTACCATGGATAAAAACATTTTTTATTGTGATTATCTCTGTCCTGGTTTTATGCCAATAGGACTAATATTACCCAGGCTTCATTTCCAGTTATCAGATGCAAGAGAGTACCTATCAGAGATGTTAGGATATTCATAACTTGTATTTGTTGCATGAAAATAGGAACTAGCACAGTATTGTTGGCTGAAAGAGAGCGGGACACATCCCCTAATGGCTTTAAGAATTGGGACTTCATGTCTGTCCACACGTGGGGAGAGAATCCTATAGGCACCTGGACTCTGAGAATTACAGATGTGGTGAGTATGAATGAGAGGATAAAGAAACACACATTTTTAGATACTTTGAAACACTTCTAAATTTGATGTCATCATTAATTAGGGACTCCAAAGAACTTGACCACTCCTTAATAGAAGGGGAAAGAATAGTGTTTTAAACCCTGTCCACTTGATTATATAAAAACTAATTTTAGAAGAATACTAGGCACCAGCCATACTACAAGAGAGAAATAAAGATATACTGATAAGCAATGAGATAGTCTATGGGACAAATTCAGAAATTCCACGACAGAGCACTGCCGGCCACATGACCTATGGCCATGAGAATCAGCTGTATTCCCAAAGTTAGTCAGACGCTCAGATCAACTATGCTATGGCAGTCTTCTGGAGTCATATGAGGACATCCTTGCAAGTATTCTTTAGTGGATATTGAGAAGTAGCTTCACATTAAGGCAATATATTTTATTTAATGAGATGAGATTTTTCCTAGTTTTAGTCATTAAAAATTCCAAAAGAATTTTTTCATTTTGCATTTTTGAGCTGATAAGATCCTCAAAAAGTTTCTGAATTTGAAGCACTCAAGATTTCAGATTTGTTGATTAGATAGACTCAATCACTAAAGCCTATCTCAAAACCTGAAAAACTCAGAAATCTGAAACACTTTCAGGTCCCAAGCATTTCTTATAAGATATATTCAACTCATACTAACACTTTTGACATTATTCTGTAATTTCAACACATAGTTACAAAAATCAAAGGACAGAGCACAATTATCAGACAAAACCCCAAATATAGCTGAATTATTTATTTTTACATCATTTCTCCAACACTCTTTACAGATGAAAATATAAATGAAGAGTGTTTCAGCTTAATTCTTCTAAGAGAAATGCATACTAAATATCAACAATATAGATTTCAGTACCTAAATAACCTTTTTAAAAGAAATTACTAAGGGTTGGGGATTTAGCTCAGTGGCAGAGCACTTGCCTGGCAAGAACAAGTTTGGTCCTCAGCCCTGGGGGAAAAAAAGAAAGAAATTACTAAAGTGGTAAATTAAATGAACAAATTATATAGTTGCTGTAAATTTTTTCTCTGAGAATAGCTTTATTCTAAAGATTGCTAAAGTTGTGCTTTAAAAGTGAAAGTTGTAAAAAGTCCTGCTCCCATAGGGAGAGAAGAAATGTTTCCAATTGGTAGTCCTGTTCTTAAACCCGTCCTAAATTCTTCAACTCAATATAACCAGCAGGAAACTTAAAGAATCTATTTGACAAGATGGACCATTTTATATTAAGTTTGCAAAATCTTACTGTGTGTGTTTAGATTTTTTTCCCAGGTATTTTAGATTTCAGCTGCAGTCAAATTTTTAAGAATTAACCAATGTTGAAAAGAAAATTTAGACAAGAAAGCTCCGCTTTTTTCATGAGATGCTTCAAAATGAAACAATTCAACCACTTTTTAAATTGTTGAACTTACAAAATGTTAACTTGTATAGCAAGAGTGAATCCAATGGTTTCTTTAAACCAGCTCTGAACATGGATCACACAAAATCCTACAATTAGATTTTGACTATGAAATCCTTTTTTAATATTTGGAGTGAGTTTGTTTTATATTCACATCACACACTAAAATATGTGTATACTTTCTTCTTTATTCACTAGTCTGGAAGAATGCAAAATGAAGGGAGAATTGTGAACTGGAAGCTCATTTTGCATGGGACCTCTTCTCAGCCAGAGCACATGAAACAGCCTCGTGTGTACACTTCCTACAACACTGTCCAGAATGACAGGAGAGGCGTGGAGAAGATGGTGGACGTGGAGGAGGTACGCATGGCTCTGTTCTTGCTGCGCTCTCTTGAACTGTAGTAGACAACGCAGGGAGTGAAGGGCATCTAACCTTTAGGCAGGGAATAAGTCAAGTATGCAAGAGAGGAAGGGAGGGATGTGGTAAACTGTTTGTTCCCCAATAAATGAAAGAAAAGAAGTCTTATTTTTTTCTTTGCGCTTTTATCAAGAATTTATTAATTATAGTTGAAAGTTATTGTTAAATTACTTAACATGAATTTAGCCCATTTATGACAGATAGCAAATTGTAAAAAGAAAAAAAAAGAAAAAGAAAAAAGTGTCTTTATGCATGATCACAATACCCAGTATTTGTACTAGGTTTAGTTTTTAACACTTTTCCACACTGTATCAATTTAACATATAATCTTATAACCTGGGAAGGATAGACATCATTAATATGTCCATTTTTCAGAAAAAAAGACTAAGGCAGCCAGGGCACATAGGCTTCTCTTTACTAATTCCCATTGAGTAAGCACTATTTAACTTGCACATATTAGCAACACCAAGAGAAACTATGAATCACAGTTCCAGAAAATTTCAGAAGATAGCCGAAGTCATTCACACTCCTAATTCTCGGGAACTGCTGGCTTCTCCTTTATCAGTTGGTGGCCAAAAACCACATTTTCTTTCTTTCTGTACCCACCAGTATCTAGCACAGCGTCTCAGATGTAGTTTGTAGGTTTTCAGAATTTCCAGAATGACCTGACCTGACTAGGTCCAGTTCTGGGCTGGATGATTTGAAAGATGTAGGAGCAAAGTATCTATTCAGGAAACTAGCTGTGTGAAGCCTTAACTTGAATTCTGGCCCCATTTATATTTTGTTAAGCAACTATAGGACCCAAATCCCAGGAGGTCTTTTCTTCATAGTCCCTCAACCAGGTTCACCTTGTTTCTCCCTCTGAGATTGCTTTAAAAGCATTAACAGGATGATCCATTATTAAAACATTAAAATATAGTCAGCCCTCCATATCCATGAATTCCACACTGGACCTTGCCAGATGTGAACCAAAAATATTTGAAAAAAAATTATGTCTGTACTGAACATGTATAGATTTTTTTCTTAGCATCATTATCTATACAGTAAACAACTGTTTGCATTGCATTTACATGTATTTGGCACTACAGATAATGTGGATATAATTTTATATATACAAGAGGATGCACATAGGTTAAATTCAAATCCTGTTCCATCTTATATAAGACTGAAGCATCCACAGATTTTGATATCTGGGAAGGTCCTGTGGAACAACTGTATACAATGTTCAACAAAAAGCTGTTTCTCTGACCTTTTCACTACCCTGCTACCTGGCCCCTTCTTATAAGTTAGTAGTTTTTCACAAAGCAAGAGGAAGCTATGCCTATACTACAGCAACCAGTTGGTGCCTTACAAATGAGTTGTCAAATATTTAATATCACCGTCTTCCCAAAATGGATTCCTCTAGAGCATACTAGCAAGTGAAGGAAACCAACACGTACTGAACACTTCCTTAATATTATCTCATGATTCAGTCTTCAAAACCACCTGAAATGGAAATTTCTTACTCCTATTATACATGTGAAATTCAGGGAGATTAACAAGGTTGCGAAGAGTACATCAGTAAATGGAAAACTGAGGGTTGAAACCCAAGTCCGTGTGACTGCAAGTCTTGTGCTCTCCCTGCTCCCCAAATTGCCTCTCAACACACATGCATTGGGTTTGTGCTAGGGCTGCAGCTAGGTTACCTGACTGGAAATAATGAGACTTTTTCCCCCTTTGTTGGTGGCCTTCTGTGTTTTAGGAGCAGCCCACACAAAAGAACTTGAATGAGAACCCCCTGGTGTCTAAGAGCCCCAGCGGCAGCAGCAGTAGCATGGGGGTAAGAAGAGATGAACAGGCAGAGGGCTCCCCTTCTGAGGCCATGCTGCGACTCCTACAAAGTGCTTTTAGCAAAAATCCACCTCCAGAGCAATCACCAAAGAAGTCTCCAAGTGCAAAGCTCAATATCCCTTACCAAAATTTCTACGAAGCCTTGGAAAAGCTAAACAAACCTTCCCAGCTTAAAGACTCTGAGGACAGTTTGTATAGCGACTATGTTGATGTTTTCTACAACACAAAACCTTACAAGCATAGAGACGACCGGCTGCTGCAAGCTCTGGTAGACATTCTGAATGAAGAAAATTAAAAATATGTGATCCCATGTTGGAAATATTCATGCCTCTTCCTTCCCTTAGATTTTGCCTGTGTCTGAAGTAGTTGTTTTGTCATCGTTTCCAATGCTTATAATATCCTTTCTGGTACTTTTTTCTTTTTCTCCCCAAATTGGGAATGATTTCATATAGGAAATCCAGCTTCCAGAATTGATCATAGCTCTTTCAAAACATGTCTTCCCTTCTGGCACACATGAAGTGTTCTGTTCTTTCTAGAGTCAAAATTGACACATGCCCCCATGCCAGATTAGAATGTCTCCTTGAGCCTGCCCATTCCATTTCTCACAAGAAATGGCAAAACCGTTCATCTGAAAAAGTGATCTGGACAAATGAGGGAGGGAGAAAACTGTGTCTATACTTTGTTCATGTCTTTGTCATGTGGTTCTTTGAATTTTGCTCCCCAGGAAGCATTTGGAAAGTATCTAATGAAGGAGTTACAACCATGTCCATAGCTTAGGCCTTTCTACGCCTAAGTACAACTCATCCCAGCAGGGACAATCTGGTCATTGTAGGAAAAGGATGGATGTTTTTAGGCCTAGAAACTGACCCTGAGGAATCTGTCATCTGTTTAGAGTGGTTCTAGAACATTCCCCTTTGCTTGATGTGCCTCACAGAGCTCTGTGCTGTGTGCCCCAGTCTTCTGTTTCCCCTTCTTCTAAAGGTTTCCTTATCTGTTTCCTCTCTCAGCCTCAAACTCAATATTCAGAGGACTAATTTATACCATTTCCTTAGAACAAACTTTCACTCAGAACTCATAAAGCTCCTAGTTATAGTAAATGTGTTTAATAACAACAGGTAATCACTCAACGTGGAGAACCCATGTAATGACAGAACAGTATTCATAATGGAGAGAATCAAAGAGAGATTTTGTTTGTTTATTTTTTAAAAATTTGTTCATTAGAACAGGCTGTTCTAGATCTTTGAAACTGAGTATTCATTCATTCCTGGAAAAAAAAAAAAAAAAACAGGATCTTCTCCAATCTTATAGCTGATAGCATCCAAATTCTCACCAAATTCCTTCCACTCTTCAAATCAGGAGACTGGCAGTCCATAGCTGTCACTTATCCCTCTTGATAGGTTTTGTTTGGTATGAGACTGTTTTTTTAAAATGTGATTGATTTTTGAAAATATGAGATTTCACATAAAATCTGATTCACAAACCCATGTTCTCTCATGGCAAGAGTTGGGTACAGCTGCCCAGTTAGATTTGAGGACCAGGACACCCAATCTGTTCCACACTTCTTACAATAGCCACCTCATTCATTAGTGGTTAGCATCCAGTAGGTATTCAAATGTGTTTACACCTACACTGAATGAATATTTACAAAGTGTAAATGAATTAGGCATAAAACTACCTTCAACTTCTTCCAGGAAGACTCTATCATTAATCCATGAGTTTGTTATGATTTAATTGATTTGTTACATTTCTAGGCAAAAAAGGTAATTTATACCCTTAAAATATCTCTGAAATCTAGTTTGACACATTCATTTAATCTCATCCCACCTGTTCATTTCTTTTTTTTAAACAAGCAGACAAATTTTTTATTCAAATAAAATAAGGAATTCCAGTGTGTAAGCAGATGAATATTATGAAAGCTAGGCTACAGCACAGGGGAAGAAGAAGACAGGCCCCTGTTTCCATGACACACCTTTTTGCCACCCCCATGTGACACTTCTGAGGAATGTCCAAGGACCTACTAGACTTCTGAAGTCCAGGTTGGCATCTCCTAATCAATTTGTCCAAATTTATCCAACCTTGGAGCTGTTATTATACATTTATTCATATTCTTTTTCTGGTTTCTTGATCTCTCTCTCTCTCTCTCTCTCTCTCTTTTTCTCTCTCTCTCCCCTGCTCTACTTCTGTTTGTTCATTTCTACTATTCATTGATTGCCAGTCTCCTAGTCTCCCTCTCTTCACAAGCTCACAGTTGCTAGTCCTCCACAACGTTGTCGTCTCCCGCTGTGCTGCTGTTTGCAGCACTTCCACAGAGTCTGTACATCAGAAGGCCACCCATAATACTGACCTACTTCAAGAAGGCAACTCATTTGCGTTGAAGTGCAGTTAATACAAACTTGACCTTCTGTTCCACCATTTGCATTTGCACAGAACAAGGCTATTTTCAGGGTCCATGATGCCTTGAGGCTGTTCTAAAACACTTGCGGTATCACTTTGTCCGTGGAAGGTGTGCGTGTGTTTTGATATAATGTGTGAATACTGAAGCACATCAAAAAGTGTTAAAACTGAAAAGGACCTGGGAGTTATTAGAATAAATTCCAACCAAAATAAATAAAATTAGATTCATAGAAGCTCATGAGTGGTAATAAATGAAAGCTGAAAGTTATACCTCATCCTTTCCCCATTCTTAATCTAGTGCTAAATGTTTGAAGCTTTCTTTTAATCCTTCCTAACAGTATTTTTTCCTGTTTAAAATCCAACCAGCTCATTGGGTTATAGCCAAAGATTTCACTCTTAGAGACGCTTTAGTACTTAGATAAAATCACATTTGAATGTTTCCAACCTGGAATATATTGTTCAGACATAAAGTATTTTTGTCAGTCTTTCTTAGTGCCTGTGTGGACTTTTGTGACAATGTAAAGAGGATGCTTATATAATATTTCCCCTGGAATTTTAAGGTATATTTTCTTTACAGGCATTTATAATGTACCAATGCTTTTATCAAACAGAATTTTAAAAGGCATAATAAATTATATTAAAAAAATAAAAACTTTTCCTGAGAATAAGAAAATTTCATCCAATAAAATATTTTTGAAATGCATGTTCCTCTGTCAATGAAAAAAATGTGTAATATGTGTGTACTGTGATATTAAAAATGACATTTGTCTATTATCCTAGTACAATGTATAACTGAGTTTAATGTGTAGTCTTCGAATTCTTAAGGGAACTCCTGCATTATACACTTGATGTATTAACCAGAATATGTAAAAATATATGAATCAAAAAAATAAATGGTTTCTCACTAAGTAAAAAAAAGAAAAAGAAAAAAGAAAAAATCTCCTGTTTCCAACAAAAACATAACCTCCCTTCTTACTGTGTTTCCCAAATGAAATATAAAAAAGAAAAGTTGAACATTTATAGTAAAAAGTAAATTAATTTCTTTTTAGGAAAGCAGACATTTTAGGAGGCAAAGTAAGCATCCATTTGAATGAAGCATATTTCTTCATGCTTCCTAGACCAGGCGTTCACTTTCTTGACAACACAAAAGGTTGCATGATGGAGCCTAAATTGAAATGTTGAAGGGGAAAAAAAGCAAACAAAACTAAAGTAACTTATTACATCTAAGATGAATGATTTGCAACACTTCAGTAAACATGCTTTGGCTCATTGGCCAGAGGAAAGCAGCCAGGCATTCAATCCCTCCCCGAGGTCCTCTCACCAGAACCTCCAATTCCCAGCTTGGATCTCTTGTCCTCAGGCTCCTGCAGGTTTCAAATCTCCATCCCTGGCACTTCCAACCACCATCTCAGAATCTGGTCTTTCTACCAATGAGGATGAATTTTGTTTTTGTTTTTTCCTAGAACACATTCCTTTCCCCTAATTTAGAGATTTGAACTAGAATACTGTTTCAGGAATTCCAGAAGGACTAATTGAATTGGGTTTTGTCCTTCAGGTCCATATATCTCCAAAGTCTTCCAACACATGGGTTGGTGATATGATTTTTCTATCTACATATTTATCTATTTAATATATTCGTATTTATATATAAATAAGACATTTATATTTATTTATGGTGATCAACACAATATTTCAGTGTACATATATATAGAGAAATTACCATTGCAGTCAAGAAAATTAACTTATATTTCCCCCTCACTTAGTTAACTCCTCTATCTATTCTCCTTCCTCCTTCTCATTTGAGATAAGAGTACCTAAGATCTACTCCTTTAGCAAATTTCCACATACAATATTATTAGCTGTAGTTCTCATTCTATACAGTATATCTTATTCATCCTTATAACTGCAACTTTGTACCACTTTGATGTATACTTACCCAATTCTGCCCCCTTTTCTGCTCCTGTAATCACTGACTGATGTAGCTTATATTCCACACGTGACATCACACAGTATTGTTCTATCTGTGTCTGGCTTATTTCACTTATCATAATGTCCTCATTTCATTTATGTTGTTGCAAATGGTAGGATGACCTTTTCCTTCACTTCTAAGACTGAATTATATTCCATTATGCGCACGCGCGCGCACACACACACACACACACACATACTACAATATTACATATATATTTGATATATTTCATATGTATATCATTTATATCTCACAATTTCTTTAACTATTCAAACATTGATATCTCATGATAGCTTGTTTGCTTTTGAATGTTTGAATTTTCATTTAGTAACTATTGAATTAACCATGTACAGGCTATGAATACAAATACACATATCCCAAGGACAAACATTGATTGATTAATTTTTTTTCATTCTGACAATTAAATACAAGGCTTTGTGAATGCTTGGTAAGTGCTTTACCACTGAGCCACATACTCAGCTCATATTTACTCTTAGATAAAATTTAAACTCATAATGTAGAGAGATGTTTTCTTAAATGCCTTGTAATTTACAAGGCTATAATTAATTACATGATAGTTTGGACAATTTACTTTTCTCCCTTGGCCCTATAGTGAACCATTGATGTTGAACTTGACTGTGTCATTTACTTTGTTCATGGAATATTGGTGGAAACAATGCAAGCAGAGGTCTTAAATGTGCATGCCCAGTTTGACTTGGTTCCTGATTTCCCCCAGGGAACTATGACTCCTTCAGCTTGGTTCCAGAACAAGTGTATATGGACCAAATCTAAATCAAATCCACATTCTGGAACCAAACCCAGCTCAGTCAACTCACTGCATGAAGCAGAGCTGTTGTGATGAGTGCAGCCTAAACAAGCTGAATTTGTTCCCTGACCAGCTCGTTAGCATGAGAATAAATGCTTGTGTCATAACGTAGGGTAGTTTAGTACACAGCCTTACAGTGGTAACAAAACTGGCTGACGAAATAATAGTACCATTGGCACATTTCACCAATACCAACTCTTTTAAATTGTATCTTCTGGAACCTAGAGGTTTCAAATCAACCCAGTTCTAATATGTGAGGACCAACCCAAATGTATCATGAGGTCAAAGAAAGAAAGGCAGACAGGTCTACAATTGCAGTTTATTAGGGTTATACTGTCAGAAACATGGTCCTGGGTGGTGGCATCCCTGAAGTTTGGGTTAAAATGATGGGTGTCTATAGAAGTTACAACAAAAGTGACCCCACCCTAGCTGGAATGTACCTGGATTACTTAAAGAGTCAGGCACACCCTTGGAGTGAAGGTTCAGTTATAAAGCTCCCCATAAAACTGTAATGGTTTTGTCTATTTATAATATGTAAGGAAACTATGCAGAAAAATCCTACTAGGGTTACTCTTGGACAATCCTGCTGGTCAGCAGTCAAGGTGGCTGCAGTCATGTCAGGCTGAATCCATACACCACTGTGGAAAAGGAGCCAGTATTAAACAGTATACCTCTTAATGCTGATCCCGTAACTAAACAGAGACCCCACCCAAACTTTGAAATTCATTTTTTTAAAGACTTGACTAAGGTAAGCTTCCTGAAACATCTCCTGGATATTTCTGCTCATACCCGCATTAACAGAAGGCAATTCAGAACAGACCTCTACGCAGCCCCAGCCCCACCTCATCCAGTGCCTTGGCATTTGCACTGTCCTCTCTCAGAACTTCAATGTAATTTTAGGATAAAGGGGAAAACATAATCAATTGAGATAAAGCTCTCATCATTTATTGGAAAGGCAACTCCTCCTAAACAAATTTCTGATATAAAAGACAAGTAAGTTTTGCTCACCTGGGATTTTTAACTGTTTGTACAATTTGTACACACTGCCTGTATGTTGCTGTATAGAGATATTTGTAAGCATTGCTCTATGATCAATGCATGGGCAAGGAGGAGACTACAGTCATTATATGTCCATCATTCTTCTGCTATGTGCCAAAAAGGCATAACACACTTTACTGGTTTCTGTAGTGGGTCTCCACCAGTATGCAACTCCCACTCAGTGTACCTGGAATACTGCAAAGCAGTTTTACTCTCCTCCACACCACATATCTTCAGGTGGGTATCTTCATGGAATGTTGACCTGCAGAACGAATCACAGTGCGAAAGGAATTCCTGTTCTTAAAAGAGGACAGGGGAAACACTCTAAGTTTGTCCCTGCAAGGATGTCACAAATGTTTCCTTCAATTCCTCTGTCCCCGTCTCTAGAATCCCCAGTGGAAGGTGATTTGCTAACTTAGATGATGTTTAACGTGAGACGAGTAGCCTCCAGGCTTGGTTCTGCCCCAGATACTTTACAGTTCCTTCTTTCAGCATCATCATCCTTCCTTTGCCAGAAACACCAGGACCTAGCCCCAAACTCGTTCATGCTCCCCTACCTCGTGCACAGTTTTCATTTTACAGTCACTTTCATAAACGAGTATCATTTGAGGGTTCCAAGGTAGAATATATGATGTCAGTGTGTTTGGATGACAAAATTCTTTTCAAGTAATATAAATTTTAAACCAAAAATATTAAAAGAAATTTGCAATGGAAAAAAATATGTATATGTGAATTGTTTCAAGTTCTGTAGCCAGAGAGACCAGAGAGAAGAAAGCTCACCTGTGAGATTCCATCTGGCTTCCCACAGGTGGATCAAACCCACCTTGCTTATCTGGGCATTCACTGCATTGGGTGCTCAGCATCTGGTCTAAGCACCCAGCCCTTGGCTTTGCTCACTCTTTACTAGCACTAAGCTTTCATGACATGAATGAATGGCCCAGAACCTTTCACCATCTTCCTATGATTCTATTTTCCCTTTACAGAAATAAAAAAAAAAAACTATGAGCCTTAGGTGGTTTCATTTAGTTGCTGCAAATTATACTATTCTAATTAATAAAAGGGAAGAAAGTCTAAAATTCGAACAGCAATGTAGAGCGGCTAGAGGTGTAGAATCTTGAGTGCATCTGAATCCTAGCTCTACCGCCACCACCTGTGCACGCTTGAGCAGGTTCCTTTACCTTCTGGGTCTTTTTTTGTTTTTTTCCTTTCTTTTCTTCTTCTTCTTCTTCTTTTTTATTAAAAAGAGAAAAGGACACTGAGAGAGAGTGAGAGAGAAAGAGAGAATCAATTTTATTTAGTTTTCCATGTGGCTTTCATTGTTCTAACACTTTGTTTCCTATATGGTGCTGGGATTCAGCACGCCAAGCAAGTGCCATAACTCCTGACCACCACTCCAGCCCCCTTTTCTTATATGTAGCAATAATATCTACCTCTTAAAGATTTGCACTTAAATAATATAATGCAAAGAAATAATTTATTATTATTATTTTATATATTAAATATCCAACAAATGTTAGCTTTGTCATTAGTGCTAATGTGGGGAAAGAAAATGAATTTTAGAGCCAAACATTTGGATTTCTAATTCCTATCTACAAATCCGATGAAGGATAAAATATTAGAATTGATGAAAATACTGTAATTTATCTCACTAAGATTATGTTTCCTTGGAAATTGTCATTCCAATGTGAATCTAAGGACTACACTGGAAAACATTTTATCATAGTTAGTGTAGGCTGGACTGAAATAGCAAGAGAATTCTCACAGAGATAGTTGAGACTCGAAAATCAGTACCCTAAGATCAAAGATAGCCAAAGGTACCAAGTGAGGAGAAAGGGACTAATCAATGAAAGAAATCATTTTGTCTTATGTTTAATTACTTTTTGGAACATGTTGGAGTACCCATTTTCAAATATAAACATTTTATGAAGTAATTTGAAGTTCCATTAATAACATTGAAAATTGAGTTCTTAACTACATCCTTAGCCTTGTGCACTGTTTAACTGAATTCTACAAACACGAGATAAGTAATATTGTTGTCCCTATTTTGTAGAATAAGAAACTAATGGACTGAGAGGTAATTTGGTTGGTTCAAGGCCACATAGATATTAAGTAACAAAATCAAGTTTTGAAAATTCTATTCCAAGGCTATGCCTCAATCATTGGAAGGTCACAAAGGTCACATATATTGTAGAATGTATTAATAGTATGGAATCAAATAAAAACTGTGTGTGTTAAACTATTAATTCCTTTCTGCTATTTATAATCAGAACAGAAATAATTTTAATTGACTTTATACTAAGCACATACCTTTTATGTTTTCACAATTATGATATAATTCTGGAGCATAAGATATTCTATTTCTTCTTTTGTACTAGATTGTAAATGTAGTTAAGAAGTCATTATTTTTCATTATATATATTATACGTAGTGAAATAATATAAATTTTGGTACAGGGGATTGAACCCAGGGGTACTTAACCACTGAGTCACATTCCCAGCCAGCATTTTTATTTTGAGACAGGGTCTCTTAGTTTCTTAGGGCCTTGCTAAATTGTTGAGGTTGGCTTTGAACTTGCAATCCTTCTGCCTCAGCCTCCCCAGCTACTGGGATTACAGGCATGTGCCACCACACCCAACAACAAGATATTTCCAAAGTTTGCATTATCTCACAAGAGAAGTGCTTTTACAGATATGGAAACTGAGAGAGATTAAGTCATTTGTCCAAGGTCACACAGTTAAGACAGATTTTAAAACTTATCTATTCAACCCCATTTTTTCACTGCTTCACTTTTTAGCTTCATTTCCACGTTTTGCCTTAGTGGGCCATCTCATGATTCCAGGAACACCTAGACAGACTTTATATAGTGCTTCTTTACTTCAAATGTGTATTGATTGTGTGCATGGACGAATATGTAACAACAAATCTCATCATTATGTATATATTACAATTCAAAAATTTTTAAAAATGTGCAGATAAAAAAAAGTGAGGGTAGCAATTCTCCTTGTTAATCATTGCTTGATCTATCTTACTGCCTTAGGGCATTAACGGATCCACTCAATAGCTCAGATATCCCTTGGATCAAGAATCCATATGGCGTCTACGGCCATACCACCCTGAATGTGCCCGATCTCGTCTGATCTCGGAAGCCAAGAATCCATATGGCTGGATGTAGGCATGCCTACAATAACAGCGGCTTGGGAGGTCGAGGCAGAAGGATCACACAAGTTCAAAGCCAGCCTCAGGAATTTATTAAGGCTCTAAGCTACTTAGCAAAAGCCTGTCTCAAAATAAAAAAAAAATAAAAAGGACTGTGGATGTGGCTCAGGATGGCTAAAGCATGGAGAATCAGATCGTTGACTCTAGGAGTATTATGCTGTATTATGCTGAGCTATTTTATTCCTTGCTCCATTCTATTGCTTTCCTATCTTGATGTATTGCATGCTTCTTTTTTAATTTTCCCAAAGAATATTCTTAAGCACATTGATCAATGCTGTGTTTGTGATGTGTCCATGGGTCTAAAAAGGATTTCCTGGTCTTGCACATTTGTAGAAAAACTTGAGATTTGTTTTGTGATTTTTGGAGGATTTTTAAAAATCTTATCATTGTAGGATTTCTCAGAAGTGCACTTCATACACAGGTGTTACATTATGACTGTAAAGTGGGGTGCACTTCTGAGCATTGCTCCAGACAGAATCTATTATTTCCTGGAGCATGTGCCAGGACCAGTGTTCTCTCAACTCACTCCAGGAGATGTGATCTTCCAGCCAACCATCTCCAGTTAGTAATTCCCCAGCTTTATCCTGGGTCCTGATGGGTAAGTAAGGTTTACATTGCATGCCTGGTTATTTCTGGGATCTTTCAGCTCATGTCTTCTCCTTGCAGCGCCAGCCATAGACAGAAAACGGGAGCCACGTATGGTCAGTTAGGAGAGAGGATGATTCAGAGCCCAGGAGGGGTCACGCAAGAGAAGAGCTGGGGCTCATTTATTTGAGGGACTCAGAAGTGGGGAAGACAGGGAACCCACCCAGCAACTTGTGTCTATAGTAAAGGGAGCAACCATTGTCCCAATTTGTTTAGGACGACCTCAGTTTATCCCTGTTGTTCTAGCATAATTATCATTTCATTACATGTCTTCTTGGACAATAACTATATCCAATTACCAGAACATAGGTGTGAACTACCTTCTTGGCTTACAGATGATAATACACTTCCTAAAATGTTTCATTCCCACTACTATAATCAGCGAGTTCAGAAACAGAACAGTTTATATATTTTTTGTGCCCAATTTCCTATACTTGAGAGCAATGCTTTGAGGATGCTGGGGAAAGCATTGCTGTTTCATAAAGAAGTGCTGGGAAGAAAGTAACTGCTTTTCTTGGTCCACACTTCATTCTATCTGTGGAACACCTGGGATTTGACAGCATCATGGGACCTGCCTGTACACAGTACAGATTCCTGAAAGAACTCTTTAGCTCCAAATAAACATCAGGTCCCATAAAACCTGGATCTACCCCTGCTGATTGCCCTAATCTAAGTCATGGTGTCCATGAACTCTCTCTCCTGATTACGTCTTCCCGCTCCTCTGTCTCCAGTGCCTCCATCCTGGTCCACACTGACATCTTCTTCCACACCACTACTGCACCTGATTTCTCCCTAATTTCCTTTCATTCTAAAATGCTTTTAAATCATGTCTTATCATGTCACTATATTAGGATAAACTATATTAGGATAAACCCCAAATGCTTAATCTGCTTTAGAAGCCTGGAGAAGCTGGCCCTCACCTTCCCTATAGTTTCATGTCATCCCACATGATTCACTCTCTGGGGTTAACACACTGACCTTCTTAGCTACTCTAATGATCCAAGTTATTTTTTCAGAACATATAATTCTGTCAAAATGACTTTCCTTCATTTCTTTTCTAAGTAATTCTTTCCTTATTGGCCTTCAGAGCTCAATTCACCAATCCCTTCCTCAGGGAAGCTTTTCTGACCATTGTGCCAGGTTAAGTCAGAACCTCTGCTATATGTTCCCATATGGCATTCACAAGGATAATCACATGCACAATTAATTGTTTATTGTCCATCTCTCTGTTTTGAATGTAAGTTCCATTAATAGCTCTCATGTTAACTCCTACATCTCCAAAAACATGTATAATATCTTTTACAAGATATTGGATCCTCAATAAATACTTATGGAATATTTTATTGGGCACTTGGTTTATCTGCCAGGCCATGGTACACTTTAGAATTATGAATTGCAAAGCTAATTCATGCCTCTGAAGCAGCATAAATCAGCAGTAGTGTCATGTAGCACAGGCACTGGCTCTGAGCACAGGTTCTAAAGTCAAGCTGAGCTGAAGTGGGTTTTGATTCTGATTCTGTGACTTACACTCTGGGTAACACCAGAGGAATTTCTCTTCCTTTATGAGTCTGTTCCTTTATGTGTAAAATCAGAAGAGTGATTATGCTTACTTCATAAATATTCTATACATAATTATTAAACACTTGTTATGTGTCTACCACTCTGATAAAGCTCAGGAACAGATGTACTCCATGGACACGGGCTCCCCTCTCAGGAGTGCTATTCTTATTCGTCTCGATAGCCCCACCCTAGCACTGTGCCTGGTATGTAACGACTGCTTCATATCTGTTTGTCTAATTTACTAATATAGATCTTTGTCCTCTCACTGCAGTAATGCGCAATGGATGTGAAAATACCAGTGAGTAAAAGTAAAGAAGAATAGCTGATACTCATAGTCACTGGCTGGCGGCAGGTGCTGAGCCCAGTATGTGGAGTGATTCACTTAATCTTCAATCAGTGATGTAGATCCACTTACAACCCCCCAATTTACAGAGAGGGAAGTGTGACACAAGCAGTTGAAGTCACCGGTCAAAGTCACCTAGCCAGTAAGTGGAGAAGATGTGTGAACTCAGACAATTTCATCACACAGGCAAAACCCTTACATCCTATCAAACTCTAGCTGAGAGTCCAGAGTCCCAGGGAGAGAGGAAATGAGGAGAGAGTCAGAGCTCAGAAAGGGAAATCTCAACATCAGAAAGCAGCAGGGAAGCATCTTTCTCTGGCTATTTCATCCAGCTGCTTAGTTATCTCTGAAGACCTCTCACCCCTCTTTTCCTTTTTGGCCTTTGTGTTCTATGTCAGGTAATAATAGACAACTCTGTCAGGTTGTACGCTTTTATTCTACTCTGCATTATATATCATCAGATGAAGCACTGAATCATAAGAGTGCCATTTAGTTTTATGTCTTTTGATAAAGAAATGCACTTAAAACCCATTTGTGGTCTGATTTTTCCTCAGATTGATTTCAAAGTGGTCTGATGGAGTAACATAATGAAAAGCAGACAAAGAAGCAAGTCATATGTCAGATGCGTCTTTGATCTAGAATCCGAGATCAAAAACCATGGGTGACGTGGCAAAGAAAAGAGCTTCCTCAGGAGACCAAGAGCTGCACTTCCCATTGCGCAGCAGACCAAGCCAAGTCCCAGGGTATCCCAGGAAAGTATTCAAGAAGATTTTCCTTTTGACTTCTCTCAACCGATTATTAATGTAGCGGTTACTGTTTATAACATCAAATTTATATTCAAACCTCAAAGCCATCCTAATCATGTTGAATGCATTACCTTGCTCGGTATAGCCTCATGATAGACACATATGAAATTCTCCAAAAACAATTTATTGGGGTAAAATTTAATTCTTAAAATTTTTGGAAGATTCCCTTTATTGAGAACTCAAAGAGCTTTTACTTATGTAGGTTATAGCTTTTGAAACTTTCTCTACTTAAAATTAAAATTGAAAATCTGAATATTTATTAGTTCACTTCAAAATTATAATGAATCTGTTGCATATTAACGGAAACAAGTTTTATGAAAAATAATTTTATTTCCAAAACAAAATATCAGAAGAACAGCTTCAACTTAGAGCTTGCAAATTTCCTTCAGATTTGGCTTAACAAAAGAAAGTTGGATTCTGTTATCTAGTTTTACATTCTACCTGCCATGACATGATATTTTAGTGGATCCATAAGAAGAAAACACAGCCTGTCACACGGCTATAGTTGAAAAATGAAGGAATATAGTTATGGAAATTTTTTGACACTACACCCAGATTCATGTAGTTTCTTAAAAAGATACAATGTGGATTCTGAAACCATATCAATAAACACTTTGTACTTTCTCAAATTAAAATTCATTTTGTCTGTCTTGCACTTTGAATAGAGCTTTTATTCATGCATAATTTTGTAACATCAGGCATTGTTATTTGAACAATATTGATTCACTGAGTTATACAGACATTCCAAATGTTTATACATTTGGTCAGACAATATTTTTAAAATAACATTAGTTAATGTCATCACTAATTTCATAATAGTCTTTTAAGTATTAAGAAATTGTTGAGCTCATGGTGGTAGACACAAATTTCCCAAAATTTTACTTTACTTGAAAGTTCAAATTTCTCATTGGCAACAAATACTGTTTTCCTTGAAACGACAGTCTTATTTTATTCATTTCCAAGAAAATTTCTGCCAAATACCCAGGTCAGAACAATCATAGTTGTCTGTAAGTCGTTTTTTTCTAATAAAAATGATATGCCATGAATAAAAGCAGCCAGTTCATTTTGCAACTCAAACAATTGCACAAATGCTTTTCCTCAAGAAAACCAAGATAACCTGGAATGACAAAGCACATATTCAGGTGACCATTTTAGTCTTAACCGATTCACCAAAGGCATTTTTAGTTATCTGGATTTTTTCAAACTTGGGGCTTGAGCAGTAGTTCCGCGCTTATGGAGCTGGCCCAGCATGCGCAAGTACGCGAGTTCAAACCCCAGCACCACATACACAACAACTCTCGGAGCAATGAAAGTCACATGAAAAACTAAATAAAAATTGTTTCTCTCTCTCTCCTCTCTCTTTCTTTCACTGTCCTTCTCTCTTAAAAAAAAAAACCTATCTGTGCATAATGGTGAAATATATGATTACTAGTAAAATTTGGTGTCACTGCCTCGATGTTGCTAAGGTAGCAACACAGCTTTTGCACCATCTGTGCAAATGTCAACAAAATAAAAAAGAAAGATGATGTGAGGATTATTATGAAGTTAGTTTTAATTTTGAAGACACCTTCAAAGGATAATAGAACTCCCAGAAGTGTGGGGACTACTAGAAGTATGGGAACTATACTTTGAGAGCTGCTTCATTGAAGAATTTTTTATATCAAATTATATTGTTCACTTTAGATAAGTCAATGTGATTGAGATTGAAACCCAAAAAGGAGATATTGAAACAGAAGTGGCCCTTTTCAAACATCAAGTTGTTCAGTATTAAGGCCAGGCTGCCACATACATGGTCTGTCCAATCCCGGCACTCACGTGGTGACTGCCATTGTAGGTATAACCAACCAGCTTCATAACTCTTCCACTTAATGCATTTTAAAACAAAATGTCAGAAGGGCTGGTTGAAAAGAATTTATGCCATAGAATCAAATATGTCAATACAAAAATGCTATGTAGGACAGAGACAAAATACTCATTTTAAAATAACTTCAATTTGCAAATATATACACAGCAAACTTGACCTCACTACTCATTTTTCTTCTCCTTCTACCTCCCAATCCTTGCACACTAGGAAACTAGCATTTTGAATAGTGTCCATGGCAGCTGCTGTTTTGATTCTAATAGCCTTATTGTCCAATTTTCTTATAATGATTCACCTTTGTCTACTGATCTGCCTCCATGGACCATGGTAGTTCCTCCCACTGAGCCATTCCAGTGAGATACCGATAATTGTGAAATTGTGTTCAACATCAATGTTACAGGTGATTAGAAAGCATCAAGTAGTGACAGTGTTCTTGTTCCCAAAAAGCTGGGCAGACACAGAAATGCACATTTGGAATTCATCAAAATATTTAAAGTATATATACTTCTTCAATATGACTTTACTGCGATAGCTGTTTCTCTTATGTTGCCATATAGGTTAACACAAATGTAAGAACTTGAAAAATGTCTTCTCTAATGTAAATGGACTTATTAAATGTGACTTCAAATGCCTTTATCTCATTTATTAAAAAAAATAAATGTAAATTGCAAATAAATCTTCACAGGGAAAAATTTAATCTCAGAATATTTTTAGTGCAATACCTGAATTGCTCTTGTCCATCACATTTGTGAGGTTTTTCTGATTTTTAAAGCCAATAGTCAAGATTGAGAAGGAAATGGTAAACAGACTTATTTATCATCAGTGAAAGCATTTACTGATATGAGGACCTCATAACCGTTCCTATTTTTTTTTAGTACCAGGAATTGAACCCAGGGACACTTTACCTCTGAGCCACATCCCCAACCTATTTTATTTTTTATTTTGAGACAGAATCTTGCTAAGCTACCTAGGGCCTTCCAAAATTGCTGAGGCTGAGTTTGAATTTGTGATACTCTACCTCAGTCTCCTCACTTGCTGGTATTACACATCTGCGCCATCATGACTGGCTAAAATTTCTAATTTTTTTACCCTATAATCCCACTCTGAGGAAATACCCTAAGAAAATAGAAATTTTGGAAAACTGGAGGATGCATAAAAATATGACATATGAAATGGAATGGTATTGTCATTAAAATGCAGTATTAAATTTTATGAGAAAGTTTTCATAATATAGCATTAATTGAAAGTTTATACAAACTTCTATACATGATTAATTACCCTTTATCTCTTTATTTTTTCTTTCTTTTTCTTGTTTTTCCTCTTTCTTTCTTTCTTTCATAAGAACACTTAAGATTTGTCCTCACAGTAAATTTCAAGTGTATGATACAGTATTTGCTAACTGTACACATCATATGTATCTTACACCTGCAGAACTGAAATTCTGTAGCCTTTGACCTACATCTCCCCATTTCCCCTTCCTCTTGGTCTCTGGAAACCACAGTTCTACTTTCTGTATCTATGAGTTTATCTATTTTAGATTCCACATATAAGTGAGATCATGCATTTATTTTCCTTCTGTGTCTGACTTATTTCTCTTAGCATAATGTCCTCTAGGCTTATCCATGTTACAAATGGCAGTATTTCCTTCCTTTTATATGTTGAAAAAATATATATACATACATATATGTATAATGAATATTGTCACAGGTATGACCTGCAGGCATCCAGGTAATCTAATGGCAGCCTGGTAGAACACATTGTTGGAGGCCCAGAGGAGATGTCAGGACTCAAGTCATTCAGGTACACCCATGGATGCCTACAGATCATCTCTGCCTGCCCCCCCTCTCATAACAGCTGCTTTGGATGCTCATTCCTAGTAACCTTTAGTTTCACAAAAACAAGTTTTATGGCCCATATCTGTTTTTGGGAGTGTTTTTCAGAAGTGCATCCTTTCTCGCTAAAGATTAGGTTGATTTAATTAAGTTGATCAGAAACCCTCTGTTTCAATTCAATAAGTGCAGTGGTGAGAGCCAAGGGGTCAGAGCTGCCTTACAAACACTCTCCCCAGTCGCCCCTGCTTTCAAATTGTTTTTTCAAGTCTTTATTTCATACAGAAGTCCAAGCATCTATAGCTGTCCATGGCAGCTTTTGCATCATATTTTGACAAGAAATGACTCAAAATGTGGAAAACAATCAAGATATCAAAGAGTACTTTCAAAAGATGTTGAGCAGCCACAGGTGCATGGTGGACCCAACTCATGGATTCCTCAGATTGATGTAGATAGTATAGTAAGCCACAAGAGGGCCCTGGCAATATTCTCTTGGTTTATCATTCCAACCTTTCCCTGTTGATCCTATAGAGTTGAGGTCACACACTATTTCAAGCCAGGATGCTTTCTGTTATACATTCTCAATGTCAAAAGTTTCAGAATAGAACAAATATTCCTAGGTACATAAAGTTTTATTTCTGGGATGTTCTTTTCTAAAGGACTCGCTTGCTTTCTAGAAATGGCTCTGCATTTTAAGGATCTAAATGTCCTGCTGTTTTTTCATTTGTCATATCAGCAAGTATCAGATAAAGGGGAGGAATGACATTTTGAATCTCAAAAGCCTGCATTTGGATTGGAGAACACACGGCTCAAGCAGACATTTCTTTGGTGCTATGGAAACTGTCTTCTTTCCACCAAGTGTATTTGAGTAGCTGGCAATTACCCAATTTTAAGTAGAGTAGAACAGGTTTTCTACATAAGGTGCCTGATTTAATGTTTTATACATGTTTTATACCAACTACACATTCTAAACAGAATAGCAACTTTTGCTACCCACACATAGAATAGGTACAATATCAATTTTTTCAGCAAAAACAACCAGATCAGGAAAAACAGTACAGGAGGCCAAAGTTTTCCAGACTCCTGGTAGGTTGGGACTTTAGTCAGGCTTCTTTCTACCATGCACATAGTTGGGAAAAATCATCTGTTAATCTCCTTCCTCTAATCGCCAAGGAACAAGAAAACTTATTCTAACAACTCAGGTTCTACCAATGTGACATTTCACGCTCCATATCCAGCACAACTAGTCTCACAGATTACAAAACTGTCCAGACCACACCTTTAAACATTATATCCCTTTCTTAAATATTAAGTTATTCATACAAATGTCCACAATGCTTCCAAGATATTAATATTTTTCTGAAAACTCTATACTTTAGTGAGACAGAAAAACTAGCTGTTTCTGGATGGAAATGGCTACATTCTCTGTGGAATATATTTGGCAAAAGCAGAAAAGCAAAGATTAAGTGGATCTCCCAGAGTGAGAGGGTTCCGTTGCATTTTTCTACCTATTTGGGCAGAGGAAAATAACCCATTGTTACCGAACCTAAGGTATTTGATGTCCTACCCTGTGCCTTGCACAAAGAGCCTATTATCCATTACAGACAGCCCCTCAGTGCCCTCTGCCATCTCATTCCCAGCTCACAAGTAGAAATGATTCTGAAGCCTTAATTGCTTTTCATAGGTCACCATCCCTGTCATCCAGTGTTCTTGGAGGAGCAAAGCACAACAGTCGCATGTGCTATAATCAGATGTCAGGGTGCTCAGCTTGGCTTTGTGAGACAATCCTGTCAAAAGGAGAGAAAGCATTACAGCAGAAACATGTGCATGCTTGAATTCAAGCAGATGCTAAAGATTTGATCTTGAGAAAGAAAACAAAGCAAAGAAAATGGAGGAGTACAAAAGACAGAGGGGTATGTACCCTAATAGCAGTGTCCTTTCCAAGCTGGGCGTGTACATCATGCTAAACAAAATCAAAACTAAATGCCAAAGCCAACAAGGAAAGACACTCTGCTGTTCAACTTGGGAGCATGATCATAAGAACAAAGAGAAGTTTATAGTCATGGGCTGAAACCGGGGTTTCTGTGATGACGAGTGATAGAATAGCCATGAGCTTCCGTGGAGCATCAAGTAGTGGCAGTGTTCTTGTTCCCAAAAAGCTGGGCAGACATAGTGTTCATAAGAACATCTGTGAGACTCTGCTTCACTGGGTAAAGTATAAATTGGTGCAAGAAACATTCAGGAGCTGATTTTCTAAGATGATATACAAGGTGCTCTCTTCAGTTTTCACTGAGGTGACTCAAACTGAGGGTGCCAATTATTCAAGGAAAGAGTCACAGAAGATAAAGGAAATAAAATAAAAGTAGTTTCCATGGTACCTCCTCAGAAAACTGGTAAGCTTCAGTCAGGAGGGTGTGAGGGGAGCCCCAGCAGAGTTTATTGCTTTTGTTGAGGTGGGAACAGAATTGAAATTTGGAAATAGCCAGGACCTATTGACTATCCCCTAACCCTCACATCATGTTAAATAAAATCAAAACTGGCTCATCCTCTGTACAAGTCCTATATGATCCACATTTGTTGTCATTCCCTCTTGGGTTCTGGTCTTTCTAGGAGTGTCCAGCTGTTTCCTTGGGCCAATGGGGTTCATCTTCCTAAAGCCCTCCTCCTACATGCTCTTATAACTTCTGGGACAACTACCACAGTACCCATTGGCTTGAAAGTCAACTCTGATCAAGGTCAGAATTTATCAGAGTTGACCAGAGTTGATTTAGTCAAATTCTGAAGGTCATGGATATAACTTACATGTTACCAAACTCCTAGACAAATGAAAAATACAGAATTAGAAACAAAGCTTGCAGGAAATTCTATCTTAAGTAGAATTCAAAAGGATGAGGTAAAATCAGGAGCACTGAAGGAATTGTCTAATCCTTAACAATGTGTCATAGCTGTCAAACAAACCTGAGTTCCATTCCTACCCTTCCATTCAAGACCTGTGGGACAATTACTTAAACTCCCAGCACCTCTGTTTTTTTCATCCCCAAAGTAAGATTGATCTCCAATTCAAAGAAATGACAGTAGAAAATAAATACAAAGCAGTTGTGTGCAATATCAGTACTTAGTAAATGTTGTTAAAATTTAAAAAAAAAAATTAAGGGTAGTTCATTAGAAGTAAAAATCAGGAAATGAGCTGGAATATTTTATATCAGTGATTTTAAAAATATAGCCAAGTATATTGCCTCAGTATTAGAATATAAAGTGTTTTTATATCCTCTGTATACCTTTATGTTAATTGTAAATCTTGCCATGATGGATTTGTTTTTGTCATTTTCAGTCAATAGATCTTTAAGATGAATATAGATTAGCCTTCTAAGATCATGACCAAAATTCCTACTAAGGCAAGTAGGTAATTTATTAACACTTTTAGCCCACAGGTATTTACTGAATACCTACTATGCACTATGCACTCTGATGGGCAATGAAAACCCAATACCTAGAATGATTTCTTTCTTTCTGTAATTCACAATTCAATAAGTTAGAGGGATACTTCCTACTTGAAGATAATGGATGGGAAGTGCTATTTTATACTCTGAGATTCTAGTCACCATATAAAACACTTCATCCCTATGTTACTGGCTATACATACATGTTTCTGGAAGAAGGAAAGGTGGAAGAAGGGAGGTGGAGTAGAAGTGAGCTATCAGAAAATACGTGTGAATGTGCTAAGCCTCTTCCCCGTTCCTCGTTGACGTCTGACAATAATCCAAGCAGATCTACCCTTCCCTTTGGACTGCACAGGATTAGTACAGTATCTACAGGAAGTGGGGAGTTTATTGACCAGCCGTGTTAGAGAAGACCTTCCTGGAAACTTTGCCAGAATCTCTGGATTGCTTTTTTTTTTTATTCCTTTATTCTTTTGCAGCAATGATGCTTTATCAGCTTTTCTACATAACAACCCATGGAAATGAGCCAACCATGGAAAAATCACTCCATTTACTCAGCTCTGAGCTACAGATGGCCTAGTGAACACTGTGAGCTAATGGAAAGCTAACACATGCTCCCCCAGGTCAACAGCTGTTTCCATTGTCACTGTGGCCTGCAAGACACAGGTGTTTTTCATGGGTCCTATGTATACTGCCATCTGCTCAATGGATGCTCTTCATTTCCTTTAAATATGAGGATAGTTACCAGGAATTGAAAGTGTGAGTGTATAGGGACATCAGCTTGGACTTACTTTAGGTCTACATGGTTGGGGAGCCCTCCAATTTGATTCGTATCATGCATAGGTAAAATTGTAAGCACCTCAAGCTTTCTCACCATTCTCTGAGGAAAAGACATGGCACGTGCCTTTTTCTGTGTTGCTTACAGATTTGATATTTATGTACTCTCATAATTCCACCACATTCAATTGCTCTGGAGTAGTAGTCACACTCTATGGTCATAGTAGTCAGGCTTGGCACCTACAATCTAAACTCTGCACATCCCCACACTGAATGCGAAGAGGGTAGGCAGAAAGCGACCGCACTCTTGACTCCTTCACCCTTTACCATGAACTAGTGCTCCTTTCCCTGTGAACTTCAGTGCTCCGTGTTCTTGGGTTCAATGCACTTGTAGAGGTGAGAATTAAACAATCAGTCTGGCTCCAAACGGATGTTTGGCAGTTCAGTATTGCTCTCTTTAGTTTAAAAGTATTCGTATTACTTATTGCTCTCATTCTGTGTCCTTGAGCTGAAATTGCAAGAAAATTAGAACAAGTCCATTCAATACACGATTAGACGTGTTTTATTGTCTTTTGTCTTTCTAGCTCCTAGAAATATTTATTGGACTATTTAATCACTGTTTTAGCCCCAGAGCCTCTTTTCTTCTTTTTAAAAAGAAATTTTTTTTTAAAGAGAGAGGTACAATGAGAGACAGAGAAAGAAAGAATCAGTTTTATTTAGTTTTCCATATGCCCTTCTGTGCTCCAAGACTTCATTGTGTACGTGGTTCTAGGGTTTGAACTCACATACTTGCACATGCCAGGCAAATGCGTAGCCACTGAGCCACAGCTCCAATCCCCCCCCCACACAAGCCTCTTAATGACTAGTACATACAAGATTCTGGTTCTGGGTCCACTATTGCTTAACATGGTGTAATCCCAGGAAAATCATAAAGTCATTTAACATCTCTGGGCTGTGTTTCACCACTTACTATTTATTGGATGATTCAATACTTCCTTTAATCAGTTACATATAAGAAAACTAGTGATAATCCTTAACCATTCAGACCTTTATTTAGTTCGAACTACATGAAATCACCATTCTGAAAACCAAAAGCTGTTGAACAACAGAAGTTCCACATGACTTACTATGTATAGTTTATTGAGCACCTGCTATATGTGCAACATAGTTGTTAGACATGGAGGATGCAAAAATGAACCTGGGGACTGGAGCACTGGCTCAGTGCTTGCCTGGCATGCATGAGTGCGCGAGTTCAAACCCCAGCACCACGTACACAGCAAAGTGTTGGAACAACGAAAGCCAAATGAGAAATTAAATAAAGTTTATTCTCACTTTAAAAATAAAAAATGAACCTGTCCTCAATTTTTGATTAGAGAAAACAAAGACTAAACAGCTAACAGTGAAGAGAACTTAGAGAATACAATAAGATAGAGAACCGTAAGGTTAGAGGCAAATACTGAAAAGAGGGGAATTACATGAAATTAACCTGCTGAGTGTTGACACCCTCCCCATCTTTCTCCCCGGGGTTCCCAGATGTTTGGCAGCAGGATGACTAGATATCAGAAAGGAGATTAGGAGATCCGATCAATTTGACACATAAAATTAATACTCACAGCAGGCTGCGGCAGAAGGAAGGTCCTGTAAGTTGAATGTCTTGGTCACCTAAATAGAAGTTGTTAGTGGGCTAAATTGCACATATAGAGTCTGGAGCTCTGTCCTTGCTAAACTAAAGATAAAAAGTGGATTTGTTTCTTTATTTCCTTCACTCCCCATGCTAAACACTGTGGTCATTTTTATAGTCAGTAATAAATTAAGTCTTTGGTTTTCGTTTGTATTTGGTCAAAGAGGAGGAGTCTTTACGGGTTTTTTTTTCATTTGTATCTGCAGACTTTTGCTTTCTTCTGTGATTGTCAGCAAATGCTGACCATGGCCATACAAGCTGGCATGCCTATCTAGAAAACCCAACCATCAAGATCTTGGTTCCTGTAAATAGATTTAATTCTACTCTTGGAATTATGTTAAAAGGGATGTTATAACCCCTGTTAGAGGGAACAGATATTTCCTACATGGAGAGAAAGCGGGAACCAGATCTCCTATTGGCACTGAACCCTGGATGCCGAATTTCTCAAATAACACATTTAAACAAGCCCTCTGAACCCCCTGGAAACAGTTGTCTGACTCGCTTCTAGTCAATAGCACTGTGCTCAGTTTCTTGAAGCCACACACACACACATACACACACACATGCATGCACACACACACATACCATAAAACAATTAAAGATAAATAGATTCAATAATGCAGATGAAGCAACTTGTGCTTAATTTCTTCAAAGAACACTAAGTAAGATCCTTAATAAAGTCTCTCATTAGACCTTTTAGTTCAAATTACACATTTCTCTGTGAAGAACGTTCCAGGAAACACAAAAGAAACCCTTCCTTTCAAACCATGACAGCATATAGTGCCACGATTAAGCCTTGAGCACATTGGAGAAAGGCTCTTCAAGAACTTCTTTCTTGAGTTGCATCCAATCTTTGCCCACCTTGTAGGGGATTTGTGGATCTAACAGACCAAGTGACTGGCAGGTGGGGGACAAGGAGTCAGGAAACATCCATATAACTGCTGCTTTGGTCTCTGTGAATAAACACGTCTTCCATTTACTCTTCTTTGATTCTTTTAGAAAATCTGGAGAACTTTCCATTTATTTGTACCTTTATTATTGTTATTTCCAACTCCTCCACTTCCTTCTCTAACCTTAAGCACTTAAAATGAAATAGTTGATCATTTTATAGCAGTATATAAACATAAAAGAATAAGTAGGTTATTTTCCTCTATTTCTAGTGACAATTTAAAAACTGTTTTCTGCCAATTTTTCTTGTTACACCCACACTACCTTTCCCCCCAATATTTCTTTCTTCTAAAAATGACTCCAAATATAATATAAGCATACAGTAGACATATACACTTTATCAATCAAGATAGATTGTTTACACTGTGGTATCAAACAACCCTAAATAGCAATTGCTTGAAGCAACAAAGCTTCATTCTTTTCTCGCAATACATTTCTCTCACATGCCTGCTGCAGGCTCTGCTTCACGTCGCTTGGTCTTTACCCAGGGACCCAACTTGAGAGAGCAGCCGCTGTCTACATTACCAGTTGCCAAGACAGAAAGTACAGACAGCACAGCAAGAAACGCACCGATTTCTAAACTTACACCAGAAAGGGATATGCATTCCACCATAATTAAGTTTCTTTGGCTGCACCAACTCACACAACCAAGTCTAACTTCAAAGGGCCAGATAAATACGGTTTTTTATAAGTGGAGCATTGAATATTAGGAAACAATCACACAGATTATTGTGCATACTTAACTATTAGGTTATATTGTATCTGCTTTGATGTCAATATCCTAAGAAAGAAGGGATGGAGGCAGGGAGGGAGGGGGAAATGCTGGGAAGTAATATTGGTCAAATTATGCTCTTATATTGTGTGCATATGTGAATATGTAACAACAAACCCATCATTATGTACAACTACAATTCTCCAATAAAAAAGTGGAGAAAAATCCTAAGAAAGGAAATTTCTAAACACCATTTTTTCTAGATGTTGTTTAGAAAAACATCTAAATCCTGAGATTCGATGTCCCAAGCCACTGTCTCAACCTCACTCTGTATGTTTGGTTAACAGCTAATGGTGTCACATTTTGTAGATAAATAAAGGTCATCATCTCATTAAATGAGTATGTTTCAGACCACAGGAAAATGTGTGGCATGGTTACCAAGGTTGTTCACTTATAATGAAGCTCTGAAAATGTCACCAGGGGAAACCAAGGGTCAATTTGAAGCTGGCAGAATCCATTCCATTTGTGACTGTGCAATGGTAATAAGGCAATTGTTTTTCATCCCTCTTCCCTAGTTTTATAGATGTCAGAAAATGTGCTATTTCTTTTGCAACAAATTCTGTATGGCTCAGAAAGATATTTGGGGGCACATGAGAAGGATAAAATTGGAGTGAGAGTAGTGAAAATATAAGAGATCAGGAATTACGAATCTTCCAATGTGATTTAACATATCAAGCAGTTTAGTCATAGTCAGTTGTCAATAAAGCATGGGCTGCAGGTCCAGTCTTCTCCAGGACCACTGTTCTATTCCTGGTCATTTGCACAGATGAGACTCACTTTATTTCTTACCTGTACTATTGCATCATCCTCCTATTCTTCTTCTTACCTCCAACTCCACTCTCTACTCCAATGTCTACCTGAGTTATCTTACTTCAGTCCAGTTCTGAAGTTTATGGACTTCCTACCACTTGCCGAATGAAGTCCAGTTCCTGAACACGACTTTCTCTCAACAACCTGAGGCTAACCTGCTTTCCAGTTTTTATCTTCCCATGCACCTGCTCAGGTCCAATGATGTGTGCAATTGATACTAGAGACATTTTCCCAGCTGCAAACATGCTTTTATTTTGTAACATCTATCCTTCCCCATAAAATTATGTCTCTCTTCAAATAACATTTAATAACCTCAAGACTACAGTTAGTCTTGTTTATAGAAATTAAAGACAAAAACATCTGTAGTCAAGCATTGATGAGTTAATATGCTGTATTCAAAGACAAAAAGGTTATCTCCTAAAATTTATGGCAAAACATTCAATCTCATGTTACAGTGAAGCCACAGAAAAAGGAGATGATCAGCTTTTCATATAACCACAACAAAATGGTGAACTACATCAATGCCCAAATATGAATGTATCCTTAAAAAAAGCAATACCTCAGTTTAGACCAGAGCAAGAAATCAACTTTAATTCCAGTTAAGAGTTAATTAAATTGTTTTACTGAATTGTCCCAACTGACTTGTCTTGAGTAAGGCACAGTTTATAATAACGATTAGAAAAAATAAATGGTGTCCTCACTAGTTTGAAAGAGATGATTAAAAAGATGATAGCAGAGGGCTGGAGCGATGGCTCAGCGGTTGCTGTGCTTGCCTGGCATGTGTGAGGATGCAAGTTCAAACCCCAGCACTACGTACACAATGAAATATCAGAGCAACAAAAGCCACATGAAAAACTCTCACTGTCCCTCTCTCTCTTAAAAGAAATCACAGCAGAATATTTTGCTTATGTTCTGCTCCATGTCTGCTCCCCTGACCTGCTGAGTTCTTGCTCCCACACTTTTCATTTCTCTTTCCAGAAACCCAAGCTCTATAACAAACAAATCTACATTTTCCAGTTTATCTTCCTGTATCTTCTGCTCACTGGTAAACCTAATTTTCCCTGTGATCACTTCCCTTGCAGCATCTTTTAATCCAAGTTGCACATTTTCTAATTTCCCAAGTATTAGAAGCAGGTATTAGAAGCGGGTCGGTTTCCTGTCACGTTTTCCTGCCCTCTGTAAATCCTGGACCTGTTTGGCCTCTGTCACCTAGCCTTGCCCCTCTGAATCCTCCTCGTCACTATTGTACGCGGCCCACCACTTCGCACCATCTGTGCTTTCCTTCAGACACCATCCACCATCTTCAAATCTCTTACTTTCTCCATCCCACAAACTCTTAACAAAAGACAGTAACCTCCTACTTGGGGAAAGTAAACCATCTTATTTAACCTCAACTTCTACCACCAATTCCCTAATGTATTCCTTTCTCTCCTTTGTGTTTCAATATAGAGAGTGTCCTTTCCCATCCAAAGCAATCCTTCCATTTAGACTGAGGTCCATCTCCTCTGAAATCCTCTCAGGAGGCAGACACTGTGGACTGACTCTCAGCCTCCCTCCTCCCTACTCCACCTCTTCTCCTTCCCCTACCTGCTTCACTCCAGACCTTAACATCTTTCCTTCAACACTTAAAGCAAAACAAACAAAAAATGGAATAAAACACTTCCTTTACTCATAGTCCTTTCCATCATTATACTATTTCTTCCCTTCACTGTAAAGTTTCTTCATTTCTTTCTCTTTCCTTTTTTCTTTCTTCTGGTTTTATTATTTCCCTTCTACTCCTGAACCTACCATCCTACTGATATTGCTTTTTCCAAGGACATCATTGGCTTCTATAATAATATATCCAATAAATGCATTTGTATTCTCAGTTTAAGCAATGACTCATTAATTAAATTGTTTTACTGAATTGTCCCAACTGACTTGTCTTGAGTAAGGCACAGTTTATAATAACGATTAGAAAAAATAAATGGTGTCCTCACTAGTTTGAAAGAGATGATTAAAAAGATGATAGCAGAGACACACTTGGTGGTCTGCACAGGGCCCCTTAAATCACCTTTCTCAGTCTGTGTGCCTCTCCTCTGGTTTTGGTCTGCCTTTGCTTCTGAGGATCCTTCAGAGGTCTTCGAGTGGGGCTTTGGAGGTAGTCCTATTGCATTTCTGGGATGACTCCTAAAAACTTGGAAAGAAAAACGCTAACTCACATTAAATGAGGTGGTGATGCCGAAACAGTCTCATCAGACTTCTAAGGAAGTGATATAAGGTTCCAGAGATGTGGACATGCTCAAATTATTCTGTATAGTACCTGAGAATTTGCTCAATAATGAAGGAAAAAACTCAGGTTTTATCCATGGTGGGTCAGTTTGATAACCTGGTGCAAACTAAAAGTAAATTGCTGTTGCACTATATTCCACCTAGAAGGGTCCCAGTTTCAAACAGTTAGCACATCTGATTATCCACTTGGTGTGAAGAAAGCAGTGACTTGAAGGAAGGCTATACAGGGACTCCTAAGCAGTGAAGAAAGTCTCATTTGGAATTAGATCATTTGGACTGGAAGACTGACAACAAAGAGGATTGGAATTAAGACAGATGCATGGACCTATGGGAATGGGCACATAGTGTGTATCAAGTACTAATGTCCATCAGCAAGTATCCACGTAGAAAAGATACTGCAGAACTGGTCAGACAGGATGAGTCAGTATTGGTTGGTAGCCTTGGCCATTCCAGGTCTCGCATGCTGGGTCCTCTCACAGAACATCATGGGGATGCAAAGACAAGGCCTCCCTCTCCCCAATGCAAAACTAGTTACTGCCATTGCTATTTGGAGATGGTACCCTATGAGGCTGGGGTGTAGCATTAATTGAGCTACATACCTTATGTCTATGGTCACCATGTGGTACTGCATATCCAATGGTAGACTATATGAATCCAGGAACCAGCAGGCACAATTAGAAAGAGTGCATTCATCTTACTCCCAGAGACCCATCTGTCACTTAGGAAATTTGTGCTTCTGGGGATTCAGACCTAAGACAGGATTTAATTACCTCCTCTATGGCAACAAATGCCAAAACTATTGTCTGAACCACAACTTTTCCGTGAGTTCCAAATCCTAATATCTAATTACCTGCCTTATATTCAAATTAGACACCTTACAGACATCTGAAACCTAATATGTCTAAAATGGCATTTAACCATCTCTCCCTTCCTACAGAATATCAATATAAATAAAGTTTTCACTTATTCAGGACTCAAGTCAGAAACTTGGAATCTGCTTTAGAATTTCTCATTCTTTTATCTATCATAGTCAATCAACTATCATATTTTACCAATCCTATTCTTTCAAATATCACTTCTACTTTCCAATAAGGGGTATCATTAGTATTTCTGACCAATTCTACTGCCACCACTCAAGTTCAAACCCCCTCATTTCTACATTGGGTCATTGAAAGAGTTTCCATGGCGACAGCTTCAGTGACCCCATCTTCTAATATTCATAGTGTTGCGCAATCTTCCCTTTTGTTCTTCTAAAAAATAGCGTCCAGCCAAAATGATGGAACATCACATCCAAGAAAAGTTACTGACCGTCTCTGGCTTTCACGTTGCTTTCAGCCTTTCTTTGTCACTTGCTTGTTCTGAGAGAAGTCAGATGCTGTGTTGTGAGCAGCACTATGGAGAGACTTACACGACAACAAACTGCAGGGAGCTCCCAGCAACAGCCAACAAAGACTGGCAGTTCCCACTCCAACTGCCTCGATTTGGCAGCCACCAAATCCTATTAATAGCCACATGAACAACGTGGATGTGGCGTCTTCCCCAACTGAGCGTTCAGATGTGACCCTGAGCCAGTGGCTCCAGCAGAGCTCTACACAAACTCCTGAACTTGTGAGATGAGTGTTTGTTGTAATTTTGGGGGTATTTAGTTACACAGTAATAGATCTGAATACAATTTGCTGATTGGTCACCATCTGTGTATCCATAATCTTCTCCAACCCAACTCCTCACAAAAGTCAAAGGCTTATTTTAAAGGTAAAAATATGATTGTGTCATTTCCTATTTGAAACTTTCAAATCTCCTCCACTGTTGTTGGAATTAAGGTCAAAATCCCTACTCTGGTTTTGGAACTCCTGTCCTCTGGCTCCTGCTTGCTTTGGAGCCTCATTCCCCACGGCTCTTCCCTCACCCACCTTGCTCCATCCACATATGCCCTCTTCCCGTTTTTGGTGGCCATTGTTTATGTGTTATCGTCTTGCTTCCTCCCTTATGCACGCTGTTCCTTTGCCTGGAGTGTGCATCTGCTTACTCTCCATCCTGCTCATTGCTACTTGTCTTTTAGATCCTTCTCAGACATCACCAACCTCTGTTTTTTTAAGAGAGAGGGACAGTGTGAGAGAGAAAGACAGAATCGATTTTATTTAGTTTTTCATGTGGCTTTGGATGCTCTGACACTTCATTGTGTACGTGGTGCTAGGGTTCAAACCCACGTCCTTGCGCATACCAGGCAAATGCCATAAATGCCGAGCCACTGCTCCAGCCCAGCCACCTCTATAAGTTTTATTGAGCTATCCCAGACTTGGTGAGGCCACCCAACAATCCCATAATATTAAGCTAGCATGGAGAGTGTTATTGCCTGTGCTGCTGACATTTCTGATAGGCTGAAAGCTCCCTGAGGACAAAGGGCTTAGCTCTCTTATTCACATCTGTATTGCCAGGGCTTGTAAAGTGTCTGGCACATGAAGAGCTTTATAAGTACTTCAGAAAGAAAGGGAAGAAGTGAATAGAAAGAATGATAGAAATATATCCTTAGTTGCATTATAAATATGCTCATTTATTTCAAGACACTTAAAAAAAAAAAAAACCTATGAAGCACACAGAAAGACATCAAGGGCTTTACCTGCCAAATGCCAGAGACTGGTTGTTCTTGTTAAAACTTTTACAACCTGTGACATGAATACTATATGATTACAGAGTTTAGATATTCAATGCATGTATTTGTTCAAGAATTCTTTCTCTCAATAAATATTTATTGAAAGCTATTCTGTGGTAGGGAATTTCCTAGGCCTTGAACTTTGAGGATAGTAACAAAATTTCTGGCCTGAGCCACAGAGTGGGTGGTGGTGTCATTAATCGGGACAGGAAAGACCAGGTAAAGGGCATATTTATGGCAAATGTAAAAATACTTTAAATAAAAAATTATAAAGCTATGTATTTTTTATTAAAATCATCTTTATTATGTGTTATTAAGTCAAAAGTTATTATTTAATGTTAAGAAAACTAAGTTCTGGGACTAGAGCTGTGGCTCAGCGGTTACAGTCCTTGACTGGCATGCATGAGGATGTGGGTTCAAACCCCAGCACCACATACAAAATGACGTGTTAAAGCAATGAAAGCCACATGAAAAACTAAACAAAAGTGACTTTCTCTCCCTCCCCCTTCTTCTCTCTCTCACTGTCCCTCTCTCTTTAATAAAAAAAGGAAAGAAAATGAAGTTCAGAGTCCTGGAGATAATGTCATGTCAAATGATGAGACATCTAGTTGTGGCTGGTTAGCTAAATGTCCTTGAACAAACTTCCTCCTTTCTCTTGGCCACACGTTGGTCATCTATAGTATAAAGTCTAAATGTCATATTAGCTCTCTTCTGGCTTAAAAATTCTACTTGTGTGAACATTCTCAAAGAGCAGGAATCTAGATTCTGTACAGGTTTTCAGATTTCATGGGATTTTGAAGGGTTTTGAAGAGAATAACTAAGTAGTTGCAAATACAGTGTGCCCATGACCTGGCAATTCTACCCTAGGTATTCATTCAAGAGAAATGAAACTAATGCTTACAGAACAAGCTGCATGTGAATGCTTATACCAGCTTTAGCAGTAATCCTCAAAAACCGGAAACAACGCAAATGTCCTTGTACTAGTGAACAGATAGAGACTGTGGTGCGTTCACAGGATGGAACACGAACTAGCACTTAAAACAACAAAATGTTGGAAAGTGGAAAGAAATGAATGCATTTCAAATGCATGGTGCTAAGTGAAGGAATCCAGACTTGAAAGGTGACGTATCACATGTTTTATTTATTTGGTATTCCAGAAAATGCAAAAACCATAAGGACAGTGAACAGATAAATGATTGCCAGGGGCTGGGATAGGGGCAATGGTTTTATACAAAGGTGTAACACAAAGGAACATTTTGGAGTGATGGGACTTCATCAGATTGTGGCAGTTTTATTCATTTGTTAAAACTCTCAGAACTGTTCACCAAAAGGAGTAAATTTTACTGTATGTGATGTTTTTAATTATGAAAAACATATAGTGTGTCCTAAGATGTACCGTGTGCTTGCACTGAATTAGGAACAACAGCAAATTAAAGGGAAGATCAGAGAAAACAATTACAATGCAGCCCAATGCTAAGGAAAAAGCCCCCACATGAGCCCAGAATCGATATACAATCTCACTAACTCCGCTGTCTCTTCTCCTGGCAGATTTGCACCAGTAGAATGGAACAACCCAGGAAATCACCTAATACATTTATTAAGCAAGCATAGATTAAGGACCTTACAGGTTAAGAAGCTCTTTGGGGAGAGGAAAATTAGTGTAAATCTGGAGGTCACTAAAGCTTGCCAAAACCACCAGAGCCAGTGGTGGCTCTGGAACAACTCATTGTTTGATATCATATCCCATGGCAGAAGCAGGTTGATTAGATCTAAAAGGGAGTGTCAAATTCTAAATTGGAAAAAAAATGTAAAATTGCAAAATACAAATTGCATTTCATTTGCCTGTCCTCACACACACAAGCACATCCGGCCAGAGCAGCATGGCAGAATGGAACAAGGCTGTTGAACTGAGCCATCCGTGTTGAAACGCTGACCCCTTGTGTCTAAAAGACATTATTAAACCATGGATTTCAGTGCTGAGCCGCGTCATGGGATTTTTCTGCTGTGTTTGTGTGTTAATGAAAGAACCAATACAAACAGATTTCCCCTATAATTCAACCTGGGAAATTGTGCCCAGAACAGAAGATACACCCTGGCTCTGCCTCCATTCACTTCAGACTACCTGCAACCCACTTCCTCATTCTGAGTCACCTGTTCCTTTTCTCCCAGGAAGAAATATAATCATCAAAAGCAAATTAAGCCAGCTTATCAAGCTCACGCAAAAATAAATGAAGACATAAAGAAAAACTAGAACATACTTACCTTCTTATCAGGTCACAGTCTAATTGTTAGAATATTTACTCAACCTACAAACTTTGTGGTTCTAATCTGAACTCTCATGGCATAAGGGCAGCTCTTTGCTTTCATGGTTAACATACGAATTTATATCTCATAACACTTGATTGATACATGTTTGTTCTTGGAGAAGAAATAAAATTAACGTTCAAAAAAGATAATCATTGTGCATGAAAAAAAATCATATGGGGAGATATTGTCAAATGTTGCATTTGTTTGGGCTATAACAGAATCATCTTCCATTGTCTTTCCACCCACTACTGGCTTCCTCCTTGATATACTAGTTTACCACCAGGAACTGTCTACATGACTCCTCTTTATTGTTTTAGGGCTTGTGGTTCTGGCCTTAATCCTGTTCCCTGGCCACATTCCAAAACACCTGAAATATGATTGCCTTAAAGCTACTACCCTGACAAAGGCAGAGTTATTGGTCCTATTAAGACCACAAAGGTAAAATGTAAAATGTAAAATGCCATTCAAGTGCAGGCTTCAATCCAAGTCCGTCAGTCAGTCATTAATTCGTTCAATCAGTATGTGTGGGGCATTGGCTCATCTAAGTGCTAGAATAAATAAATCGAAACTCCTGCCTTCACAGAGCTCACATTCCAGCTGGAGAGACTGGAAATAAATTTAGAGTAAATCAGAAGATTATATAGCATAAGAGAACAAGATAAGGTAGATCAGCAAGAAGAGCTGCAGTTTTAAACTCAGCACTGTATTAAATCTAACATGTCAACATTTGTATATCACACTGTTATTTTTGGGACCACTAAGAAAACTAATGTCAATTAAGTTGTGCTGTGTTGCTTAACATGATAGTCATGGGACTTTGAGATGTATTTTGTATCTTCTAAGGGACTGACAGTTTCTTCTGTTTTCAACTGCAATGCTTAGCAAATTATAGGCTATACTTTGTGTTTCTGGCAAAATGAAACATCTTACTCAGGGTAGCCTCCTTATATATCGCACCCAGTTGTTGCTTCAAAAGGAAGTCAAGAAAGAGAGGGATGTTATGTATTATCAACATTATTTTAAAGCTAAAGGATATTTTAACTCCACCCTTGACCCTACAAAAAGTAGAAAGGACCTAACTTCAAAATACAGAACAAAGCTTTTAACAGAAAACATTTAACATCATTTTTAAAAATTCAATAAATTGTCCTGATATTCTCATTCACCATGAATAGTTAAAGAATTTATTTGGTCCAGGTGCTAGGACTGTGAGATCTATTTGAAAATAAATTGAAATCTAGATCTGAAACCTTTGCTAGTTTACCCCTAAAATAATTAATTTTTAAAATCTCTGTGTGCCTTATTTTTAAGTGAAGTTAAAATTTTTCATCATTGTTTAAATAATTGCAAACTATCTATGGGTGCATTGTAAATGTTGCTATTTTAAAATAAAACTGTCAGAGCTCTTTTTAGAGATATGGAATTGTGATCATTCTTCTAGTGACAAAATATTTGCTTCAAAACCAAATGTAAGATCATTGCTCTATTCCCACGCCTTTCTTCACACACAATAACTTTCTGTCTCAATGCTCACAGTATCATACTTTTTAAAGAGATTTTAAATGGTAACGAAATCAACTCATAAAGTCCCCAAAATGCAATTAACTTAGTGAAGCAATGATAATGTGAGCAACTACAACCAGGTTCCTGTAGGCTCAGGGTATTTGTAGCATGGCCACTGGTGAGTAGGGGAAACATCCTGTTTTCAGAGATGTGAGAACATGGGAAATATATAGCCTAGCATTAAGGAGATATTGATGATTGACCTCAATGAGAGAGAAACAAATGGATACCTATGAGGGAAGAACTGATCTATGCCAGAGAGAGAGAGAGTACTTCAATCTTACTGATGGATCTAGCTGCCTTTATTTTAGAATTAGAAACTATCCTTCAGCAAGTCTCCCAACATACCTGAAATCTGGGGCTGGCTTAAAGCCAGGCAGGCAGTGGAAAGCCAGGTCACAATGGGTCTCCCAGGGACTGTGGTTTCTGAAGCCTGCTTCCCACAGCAGCATTAGCCTCTTTGGGGCACTTGTTTGAAATGTAGATTCCCAGGCCACAACGCAGAAGATCCGGGGAAGGGTCCAGTACTCCGTATTTTAGTAAGAGCTCCACTAAAGTTTGAGAACCATTGACTCAGCAGACCCTCTAACCAAAGATGAAAAAGCAGATGAATTGGGTTATTCTGTTCATTGCCTGTTATCCTATTTGTTCAAAATGGCCAGTGTCTCTTCTCAGGTGCATCCAATAGAGTTGAGGATCCTTCCAGTGTCCTGTGTCCCTGCTTGAGCCAGATAGTCCAGGACAGCACTCCTTGAGGCCACCCTGGTGGCAGTGACAGCAACAGCTCCAACTAGCAAGAATCCCTAAGAGGAAGATAAATCCTAGGGAGTGAGAACCCTAGGTTCAGCTCAGTCTTGCAAAGAAAGTGGTACACTACCACCCTTATTGTCAAACTTAGAGAATTTGAGTTATTTTCTAAGGGGAGGATACTTTAGTGACGGGAAAGGTGTTAATACCAGTACATCGATTTGTGAGAAACTTCTTCCCTTTCTAATCTCCCCATGCATCTAGAGATGTCTGGAGAAAGTCACCAGTGTCTTTAACACTTAGCCAAAAACAGAGAGAAACAGAAAGGAAGCTATTTAGTCTCAAATTTCTAGCTAGAATTAACTATTAGTTGCTTGGTTTTTGTCATTATTTCTTTTTGTGATTACGATCTATGTGGCAGAAGTTACTGGTTTTCTATCTGAAGTTATTTTCTAGCAGTTCTATTTAAGTAAAGTTTATTTAAGTAAAAGATGCACCATTTGAAAGGAAAACGTTCAGAAAATTATAGTAGAGGTTGTTTGAGGATATGTCATGTAAATGGGAATCAATATATTAAGGAAGACTGTGGGTTGATACCTAGGCACTTACACCAAAGAGACTTCAAATTCAAAATGAAAATTGTTATTCCTAATTTGACTTTCAAACTCTCAGAAAAATATATACATAGTATCTTGGACGTGCGTGACTCAATCTAAGCACTGATTTTTCTCCTTATTTTTTATTGGTGCATTATAGTCATACATAGTCATGGGATTTATTGCTGCATATTCATACATGCACACTATATAAAAATATAATTTGGCCACTCTCATTCCCCAGTTTCTCCTTTCCTTCCCTCTTCCCTGCCCCTGTCCCTTTCATCTACTCCACTGACACCCCTTCAATTGCAAGAGATCTCCTAACTTTATTTTCCTGTTACCTCTCTAGCTTCCACATAGGAGAGAAAACAAACAACCCTTGACTTTCTAAATTTGGCTTATTTAACTTAATGTAACATTCTCAAGTTCCCTCCCTTGGCCTGCAAATTACACAATTTCATTCTTCATTAAGGCTAAATAAAACTCTATGTTTTCTTTATCCATTTATCCATTGATAGACACCTAGATTGCTTCCATAATTTGGTTATTAAAATTGTGCTGCTATAAATATGGGCCTGCAGTATCACTGCAGTATGGTGACTTTAATTTTTTAGGAAAATGATCTAAAACACCATAGATGAATCAAGCAGATTTTTAGGATAACAACTTTAGTATTAAAAACTTGAATTACATGTACAGTAAGTCATTCTTTCCAACGACAAGACAAATAAAAAGACACAAATTTTGCTCCATGACTAGTGGCAATTAAATATGAGTAATTCCTACTGTTAATTATGATTATATGTTGTATACAAGTAATTTTTGTACACAAGTAATCTTTCTGTATATAATCTTATAGACATCTGGATATAAGAAAATACTTTGGATTTAAGAAAATACTTTTTTATTGGTCCTGGGATCAAAATTTCTTTACCAAACTGTTTCTGTTCAAACCCCCGCTGACCATCCCCACCCCCATCATTTCAAATGCATCTCAAGATCAGTCACTGATATTTCCCTGGGCATAGGTAGTAATGGTAGATTTGGGACATAAATATGACCATTCAGTTAATTTCCACTATTATTTTTTCCATAGTGAACGTCATAATTTAGCATATACATTTTCAGGTGTAACGTAAGTTCATTGCTAATGAGAAAATGGTCGTGGCACGTATGCTGTACAGCTTGGTGCAAGCCCTCCCAGCTTCCTGACTATGTTTACTGGCTTTGGCAGACATGAAAGTTTCTTACAAAACAAGCGAATGATAATAAAAGGTGGCAGTAGTACCATCTTCCTTTGAAGGGTGATGCTTTGTGGAGGAAAGGTCATGCCACTAAGGTAGAATACTTTGGCCCTCAGCAAGCAAAGTCACTGGGTTTCCTTTTGTTTCTCCTCCTGGGACCCAGCAGTCACTTGAGTGAGTAAGCATATCATGAATGTCACTGGATTTTGGAGAGACTATTAGGAGCCTTCGAGCTGATTTAGTCTTTGCTAACAACCCCATAGTTCCAGAGATTCACAGCCAGGATCATTGAGTTACTCACTCATTAAAAATGAACAGAAATAAAAATTGAACAGACTGGTACGACTCCTAACAAAGATGAAAAACACGCTCGCCAGCAGCAGGGTGTTGAGAGCTGAGGGGCTCATTGTTTTGCTATCAAGTTCCTTCCAGGCAAGGACCTCAGCTGAAATGGAGCTCCTTGCCGGAGGCATTTGAGATAAAGGTGCACTCCTGCAGAAAATGTTCCAGATCCTGGGAAGACAACAGCATAAATTAGATATTATGTCCTTGTTTAATTCTTTCCATAATTTGTGTTGCAAAATATGACCTTGAGGCAAATAGCCAAAACACCTGAGCTGTATTTCCTTCTTTCTCTTAATACTGGCCACTTAAAAAAAAAAAACAAAACTTCACTAGTGGTCTTTTTCTGTGCCATAAAGTCTTTTTCTTTTTCTTTCTCCCTCTTGCTCCCCACACCCAGTACTGGAGTTTGAATCCAGGAGTACTCTATCACTCAACTATATCCCCAGTCCTTTCTATTTTTTATTTTAAGACAAGGTCTTACTAAAGATGAGGCTGGCCTCAAACTTGTGATCCTCCTGCCTCAGCCTCCTGAGTCACTAGTATTAAGGACATGTGACACACCAGAAAGTTTTTTGTGGTACTGTCCTTGTTAAATGGTCATGAGTTCACCCAGTCTTTGGAGGATGAAGGAGCCCAATCCACAGAGCTTCAAGCCCTTTGTCCCTTTGCATCTACAGCTGTCTGTCTCCATCGGCACCCTGGGGAGACTTCAGAAAGTATGCTGAGGAGCTGGACACACTCAGTTTGCAGGGTTCCCTCCTTCTCTGTAGCAGTGGGCCCAGCAGGTCATCTATCAGCTGCAATGGCAAATCAGACACACAAGTGTCTGCCCAGGCAGCACTCAGTCCTCTTCCAAGGATGAGAACAGGTATGCATCGTCAGCATTTAGCAAGGGTGTCTTGCATTGCTTGTTTATAGGCTATAACTTCAAATTATGTTAAGTGTCCTAGTCACTTAAACTTTAGGGCTTTGCCAAAATTTGACTGTTTCTCTGATAAAACAAGTCTGAGTCTTTCTATACTTTTGGGTTTCACCTTGCTTACTGTGTGATTTTAGTTTAATCACTTAACTCTGCTCTATCAATTTTTATCTATCATGTGCAGTGTTAGGACCAATAACCAGTGAGTAATAATGCCTTAAATTTACAAAAGGCTATCTTTCCAGAAAACTTAAAAGACTTTCTGGGGCGTGTTGGTGCACAGACCCCAGGGTGGAAGGTTTTGTTCTTCATCCTGTTTTTACATTTGAGTTCTGCCTTACAGATGCAGCTACCAGGTACAACTATTCAAATCGAGTTGCATGGCTAACATACTTCACTGTCGTATCAACAATATTAATTATCACTAATGAAGCCAGAGACCTAGCCTCTCACTACTCTAGCAGACACTTTGTTATTCTTTTCCTGAAATAGTTTCTATTTCCAAGTCAAATGCAGGTACTGACCCTGTTACAGAAGTTTAGCAGCTCCCATCACGAATGCCTGGCAGGCCACTCAGAACACATAAGACCAAACCGCCCATAGATCTGGAGTAGCACAGAGATCAGGGCAGGAACACGAGAACTGGCCTTGCCAAGGTGCAAAGGTCTGAGTGAGAACCCTGGAGCCAAGTCTCTGAAGCAGAAACAGCCAGGCCGAAGTTCCCCCTGGAACAGGGTGTTCTGCTGCATTTCCAATAACCCCGCCTCTGTGCCTCTGGGTTGGCCTTGGCTGCTCACAGCGCACCTCCTCCCACGGGGCTCACCTCTGGGAAGAGGACAGACTAGATCCCAGGAAGAGCAGCAAGACCACCCTAGATCCCATTCCGACAGATTGAAACTGAATCTCTCTGAAGTCTCAGCAGTTTTCTTGGAGGGAACGGTGACACAATCAACTTTTCCTCCCTCAGACTCAGAGTCCAGTACTTTTTATTATCTAAATATATCTATTAGGCCCTGAGAGTCACCTATATTGTGGCTACACCCAGTGAAATTTATAAGTTCTATTAACATAACAAACAAAGTTTACAAAGGAAGAAGGAAGGGATGTAGAGGATAATCAAGGAAGCAAAGCGGAAATAAAACTGCATATGATGACACATATCATTAGGTCATAAAAGAAAGAACTGTGTAAAATTGAGCAGTCTTACCCAAATTATGTGAAACTGAAATTTCAAGTGCATAAATGCATTTGAAATGCAAGAACAGAATACTTAATCGTTCCTTTTTTTCTTTCCTTCATTTTTTCTTTCAATGTTTCCGCCTAATACTTATTAGATAATACTGAAAATTTAATGATTATTTTATAACAATTTGTGTGCTACAATTTTCAGGAATAAAGATATGAATATTATCAGTAATATATTCAGTCCCTTTGTTTCTCATTTTGCAACTTACTTCCTAGTTATGCCTCCAGCAAGAAATTCAGAATACATGAGGCTGAAACAATAAAGAAAAATAATTTTTAAAGTGTCCTTAACTTTTGAAATATAAGAAACAAAGTTTCAAGTAATAATTTCTTACATGTTCTCAAGATCCATGTAGTACTCTCTTCGGTGTATCTCTCTGATAGTGCCCAGAGAACTTTGCAAAGTCATAGACAGAAAGCTAAAAAAGAGAAGGCTAAAATGATTGACTCAACGTCAGAGATCTGTTCCAAAGATTTCTAGATGTGTAACTGAGAAAATGACTTGATCTATTCAGTTGCTCTTTTTTTCAGCACAGCAGGCCAGCACTGAACTTGGTAGTGACTTTCATCTAAGGAGGAGATGTCAACGAGGACATCAACATTCTACTGTGCAGAAGCAAGCACCGTGAGCATGGTATGCTCATGCATGTGGAGGCCCACATCACAGAGGACCCACCTGGCTTCCCCTCGGAGATATAGACATTGTTTCCCAGCTGCTTTGTACCTGGTTTTGTGGCATCTTCCTCCCAGTGTGACTATGGACCCAAATGTTATCCTAATAATTATTCCCATTCTCGAGCATATGAGAAGATTCTCAGGATTCAGTTGACACCGTAAGATAATAAAGCATGCAAAGTGCCATAATCTTATGGTTCGGATAAGTGAAGTTCCCAAAAGCTCCTGTGTTGATGCAGGAATGTTCAGAGGCGAAATGACTGGATTGTGAGAGCTCTAACCTAATCAGTCCATTCTAGTTTGAATGGACTGAAAGGCAACTGTAGGCAGGTGGGGCATAACTGGAAGAGGAGGGGCACCGGAAGGGTGCATCTTTCCTGTGACTCCCCCTACACACACACACACACACCCCTCTGCTTTCTGGCCACCACATTCTGAGCAGCTTCCCTCTGCCATGCCTTTCCACAATGATGTTCTGCCTCGTGTTGGGCCCAGAACAACAGAGTCTGCATACCATGGACTCAACCTCTGAAACCAAAAGGCAAAACAAACTTTTCCTTTTCTAAGTTGTTCTTTTAGGCTCTTTTGGTGACAGCAGAATAGAGCTGCTTAACACGTGCAGGTTCAATCAATATTACATAGCTATACAGAGATTAGAGTTGGTTCTTATCAAATGAAAGACTTCTATTTTCTTCTCTTAGCTGAAAATAGGAGAAGGTAAATCTGGGTAAATGGGGTTTTTCCCAGAGCTTAAGAGCAAATTAAAGTGTGTGTGTGTGACTCATTTCTACTTTTATATTGGAACGAACTCTTGTAAACCCCAGAAAAAGTTTTACTTTTCTTTTAGCTCAGTTTTATTTTCAAATATTTACGGTATCAAGCTTAAATTCATCCATTTAAATTGCATCCCCCAATTTTTTCATAGTGGCAAATGTAAACTCATGCATAACTTCTATAAAACAGCTCTTACGTTAGTGTGCAACGCCCACTGCATTAATGAAACTCCTTCAAGCTTTACTCCACAAATATGATTTCTAATGATTCAGTTTGGGGAGGGATTTCCTGTTCCTTGATCAGTAAGTAGGAGATCTAAGTCCTTAGATAGCATGAGGACCAGGACTAGAACTAGTCTCCCAACTCCAGATCCAATGCTTTTTGAGATCCATCATTTGCTTTCTCACAAAACACTATTCTTCAAGTAAATAAAAACTTGTCAATTGTCTTCAAAGCAAGTTTGGGACAAATAGCAGTAGCAGTAAATGTCTTAGAGTAAAAACCTCCCTGGAGAGGCTATGGCACTCAGTGTGGATTGAATGTTCCTTCCAATGGCAGGCACTAGAGGGCAGTGCACTCTTCAGAACAGGTAGTTGCTTCCGGGTTCACATGTATTTCTTGGAGCGAGAATGTACACTGTTTAGCATACTTATTAACAGCTTTAAATAAAACAGGACCATAAATAACACAGGCCCAGTGTCCTTTTTGGCTGTGTTGGTGGAGAAAGCAACTGAAATGGTTGTTTAGCTGTGGACTTTTCTTCCCTCCCTCTCCAGGCATGAAGGCACTAATATTTAATATAAAAGGAACTTGACACTCATAATATCAACTTATAACTTTGAAGCAAATTATATATATATATATATATATATATATATATATATATATGCATGTGTGAGACCGTGGTCTCAATTCCCAGTACCGCAACCAAGAAAAAAAAAAAGACAAAGAAAAGAAAGAAAGAAAAAGAAAAAAATAGTAAAAGCAGAAGCAAAGAACAGAAAGAAAACAAACGGAATGTTCAGCAGAAAACTACTGCTGGATGAGGGCTGCTGGAGTTGAAGTGAGTGGTGAGGAGTAGCAGGAACCAAGGCTTAAGGGTGGGCAGATGACAGCCACAGAGGGGGAGCATGCCAGAAAAGGAGGCTACGCTTGGGCATGTAGATTCAGAATGGCTTTAGCAGAGGGGGACAGGGACACATGGGCACTTTACATGGATCATTCAGGTAGCTATGGGGACAGAAGAATGGAGATTCTAGCGAATCTAGAAACCAGGAGTCAATTAGGAGCCTGCTGTACTGGTCCAGGCAAGAAAAGGTGCATTTGAAATAGAGTATTGGGTGCAGGAGTGGAGTAATTTGAGAAACATATAATAGGGTAAACTATCAAGATCTAATGATCAGTTGGACAAAAGGGGTGAGAAGGAAAAGGGCAAAGCTGACATTTTATAACTTGGGTCACTGGGTAAAAGAAGAGGTGCAGAGAGAGATTGGAGGGAAGCTACGTTTGGTTTTTGAGGAGTAGATTCTGAAGTATCTGAAGAGTGTCCAAGCAAAAGCACTAGCAGGTGATGGAACTGGGTAGTCTGAAGCTTGGAGGAACAGTCTGAGTGGGGATTGAATGAGAAAGTCATTGGCATACAGGTGGCAGTTGAAATGCTGGGAGTGGGTAATTCACCCTAGATGAGTATCAGTCCTGAGAAAAGCAGGGGACTGGTGGTCCGAAGATTAACATCTGGGTACCCCAGTATGTAACTGGTGGTTGAAGGGAGGAGCCCATGGTTGAAAAGGAACAGAAACAAGTGAGACAAATAGAGAGTATAATACCACCAGGGGTGGCAGAGCTCATAATAAACACTGCCAAATGCCCTAGAAATGCACAGCAAGACAACGATTGGAAAATGTCTGTTGGGTTTAAGAATTGCAAGAATGCAGGCGGCTTTAACGAGAATAGCAGGCAGCTTGCAGAGGTGCAGAGTGAATGAATGGCACATGAAGTGGCCACATTGAGTTAGGTTACTCTTTTAAGATGTTTGGATTAAATAGAAGAGATTGGTCACTTTCAAGGGGACAGGATATCAAAGATAGATTTATTTTTTAATGAACAGGAGGGGGACCAGCAAGTTTAATTTGAAGGGTAAACATCTCTGCAAGAGATTGGTTGGTGTTTCAAGAGAGAGGGTGACTGCAGCCTGGTCCTGGCATGAATTACTGGAGTCAGCTTGGAACAAAAGGGGGCACCAGATCTTCTAAAACTGGAGTAAGATAATGAGGGGTGTGGTTCCATCTCAGATTTCCGGTGTGGGGGAGGCAAGAAATTAAAGGAGCATTCAATTACACCTGTAGCTGGATAACTTATTGAGATATCATTTTAGATTGCTCTTATTATTATAATATACTAGAAGAGTAATCCGACCATAGTGTACTATAGTAGAAAGGGCAACTTGGCCTTTTTGCAGTGAGCTCCTGACCTTGACCTTGAATCTAAAAATGAAGATGACTTTTGTGCCGCTGGGTGGAAAATGAAATATCAGGGTGGCAGTTCCCTTCCTGGCTTTTCTTTTTTAAGTATAGTTTAATCAGAATCATACAAACAGTTGTTACTGTGTCTACAACATGATTATGTTCATACCTGCCAGAGAACACAGAGCTGATATCTAAGTTGAAGGAGGTGAATGACAGGACCCTGGAGGTGACCTTTCTAAGACAGAGAAAGTGGCCAGTGGTAGCAAGTTGTTCAAGTGGCTCAAAGCCAGTCCTTTATGAGGCAGTCCTCTGAAGATGGCCCGATCTCTGATGGGCTGGCACGTGAATGTGGGGGTCTTGAGCTCCCAGTTGTGAGCACCAGGCCACCTTGCCCAAGTTTCACCAATAATGAAATAGGGATGGGTGGGCTTGGGAACGGAGCCTCCAGCCTTTGACTGGAATTTCTAGCCTGGAGAATAAGCAAAGAAGCAGTGGCTGTGACAGGCTGAGGAAGGAGGTCCTTCCCCCAGTTTTCTGATCTGAGTCCTCCTCTGGGGATGTGTACAAGCCCCAGGAGATCAGGACCTCTAATAATGACTAATAATGAGCACTGGCACTCTAAAGAGAGAATTTTAAACTTGAATTTTGGAGGAAAAAAAAGAAGAGATAAACATTTCTTGTGCTTGAGTGTGTTGAAGAGACTCCGTCCTTAATACACATCGATTTTCTTGACAAAGTAGCTATTAAGTTTGCTAATGGTGAGAAGGTATAGAATGCATTTGAACTGAGGGTTTGAAATCATACATATATATATACATATATATATATAATTTTTTAAATAGAGTCTTTGGACAGAGAATCAAAGAATATTAAGTTGGAAGAAACTGCCTATCCCTCTAATTGAGGCTTAGCCGCACCCCCTTCACACATATCTTACTGACAAGCATAAGCAAGGCTCAGAGAGGCTGAGTGTTGCATTTAAGACCACACAGCTTAGCAGAGCATTAGCCTGTTTTCTCTCATTCTACATGAGTTAAAACAGATGCCCTTTCCAGCAGGCCGCCCACCTGAGAAATCACTGCGTGGGGGAGACTTCCTCCCCCTCTACTGTTGCCCCAACAGAGGCTGCCCTCATTTCAGGTCTCACCACAAAAACTTGGGCTGTCCAGCTGCCTCCCCACAGCTGACCTCCGGCCACAGGAAGAAGGAATCTCAGCTTTGAGATTCTCAGTCCCTGGCCCTACCCGACACCAGGAGGCAGCCCCAGCCAGAACCAGGAGGATGGTGGTCTCAGTAACGCCCTGTGCACAAAGAAGACAGCAGGCATCAAGGGACTGAGGAGGCCCATGGGTTCTCCATCCCTTGCATCCACTCAGACAGGAAGCAGCAGAGACCTCCCAGCAGGCCAAGGGCCCACCCAGTCCCCTGGGGCATCCACATCAACAGGAAAAGGCTGCTCATTCTAGTTATTTCTTTCTCTAAGTCTCTTTTCCAAACACATGACTGTTCAAATGCCTCCGCTGTCAAAGCCCCCACCAAGAACGTTCTGTACAGGTCACTCAAACTCCGGCACACACAGAATCCTGTAAGTGCATACAGAGGTAGAAGAGCCTTGAACTCCTGACCCTGTTCACTGGGTCACCACTTGACGCTGAGGGAGGAGAAGGGGACAAGAAAAATTTGCACTTGGCTGATGGGATGTTAATGGAATCAGGGAATGTCAATGAGAGAAGCTATAAAAAACAAGGGCTTCCCCTATAAAACTGGCAGCCCAGGCCCCAGAACCTTCAGGAGAGAAAGTCAAATGACAAGGAAAGCAGAAATCAACACCCTGAGTGATAACAGTCTAAAGGAAATCACATGGCTGGTGCTAAAGGTACAGATGTTACCAAAGCCAGGACCCCAAGCCAGGTGGGGAAGAAGAAAGGGGGCTGGCTATTCAAATACCCTACAGCAAATCTAAGACCCGGTAGAGGTGGCTCTGGGACAGCTCAGCAGGTGCTAAGGAACCCTCAGGAGCTTAAACAGTGTCAACAGTTGGTAGTGTGAGCTGAATCATTTTCTTCAAAACCCCTTACTGAGACACCACATTCCTAGATTTCCATGCCATTGTTGCTGGGTCCCCAAGCTGGCACATGTGCTCTGTGTCAATTGACTTTAAGAGTACACAGTGTGGGTTGGGGATTTAGCTCAGTGGCAGAGTGCTTGCCTAGCACGTGCAAGGCCCCGGGTTTGGTCCTCAGCCCTGGGGGAGAAAAAAAAAAAGAGTACACAATCATCTTTACTTTAACAGTTACATGTTTATCTGTATCCTCATCTGCTATTGGCAATAAGCAATTCTAGCTATTTGTGATTACATAATTTATTCAAGTTGGAAAAAAAGTCTGAATTGATTTAGAGAAAACCACCCCAGCAAAATTAACAAAGGTTATATGCAACAGCTGTGCATCTGGGAAACACTGTCCAGGTACTCCCAGACCAGGAGCCAAGTCAGCTGCAGTCAGCTCTGTCTCACCATGGGAGTGAAGCAGAAACGGAAGCCGGAAGCACAGTGTTATGGTAAACTGTGTTTTCCTTCCCTGCATGGATACCTGAAGGTCTGATGTCTTGGTTTGTGGGAGAGAGACTGCTTTTCATTGATCTCTCAGTTTTCCTGACAGGCATATTTTATTTTCTTACCTTATACTTGGGGGACTCTGCATTCTCCTTTATCCCAGGTCACTTCCAGGTGAGTAGCCAAGGGCTTCTGGCTCCTAACAGAGGCCTCCCAGAGAAGGACCCACAAAGCAACAAGAGTGACTCTTCCACCTTCTGCCAATGACATGCTGACAAAGTGACATAAAACAAACTTTAGTGCATAAATTATTATATTCCCATCTTTCCTCTTCATCTCGTCATCATTTAAGGATGAGAAAAGGAAAACTGGTTAGACAAGGATTTAATCCATGGTAATCTCTGCATTGAAAACCTTTCCAAATCAGCGACATTTCTGTCTACAAACCCACCAGGCACCGACAGTAACTTGGCTCAGTGCCAGGATAAAGTTGAGATTCAGTAAACATTTAATGTTATCAATGAAATAATTTCTTTAGATTCTGACCTTTGATTCAGCTAGTCTCTTGAAGAAGGTAAATAGAAGCAAGAAGAAGTAAGACTATTTTTGTCTTGGTAAACATACAGAAACAAGGAGAATAAGCCGCAATAAAACACAAGCAGACTGATCAAGCTGGAAAATAAGAATGACTTGGCAATTTATTTAAAAGAAATGAAGTTTTTTTTTTAATTGACCAAGTTTATTAAGGCTGTTGGTGTAGTCTATGACTGTGTTTTCTGGTTGCATAATTTAGAAGTTGGGAATCCCGCATAACTGCCCTTTTATCAACTCCCACCTTCCCCTTCATCTTGTTTCTATGGCGTTTTGCACATAAGCAAGAAAATGAGAATGAGGCCTACAACCCAGCATGCAAGGAAAGAGCAAAGAGAAATAGAAGTGGACTCACTGGAACTGGGTTTGAGTTTTTCTCCAATTTACAAGTAGAAGTTTTTATAATCTGGGGCAAGTCACTTCATCTCTTTGTCCCCCGGTTTTCCGGTGTAAAGTAGTAGAACTCTTGAGTCATGATTTCATAGCCATAGTCTGCAGCTTCTATAAGGATTTTATATAAAACTTCTAAAACTGAGTACAGCATGTGGAAATGTGGTGGTGAGTAAATAATGCACTTTTCTGGGAGAGAGTCCATCATTTTTACCTGATTTGCAAGTGGCAACAAAGATTGTCCTAGATACCAGGTAAGGTAATTTCTTGGACTATCACTCTGTTATTTAATAGAAAATCACAGGAGGCAGTAAAGAGATGTGGATCTTAGTGACAGAAAATAGGCATAGAAGTTATTGCTTTCCATATTCCTCTATGAACGCTGAGTACCGTGGGTTCTTTCCTCTCCCCAAATCACTCCAGCGTCTACACAGCATGAATAATGGGCCAGCTCCACGGAAGATGCGAACTCTGAATGCAGAGTACAAGACGAAGCACCTTTACTGTTATGAAATCAAAAAGAATTCTTGGACATCCATAGACTAGATTTTCCCAACTCTCTCCATATCTTTTTTTTTTTCAATTGGCTTTGACTGAAAGGAAGATTTTTCATGACATTATCAAGGGAAGCTTGAGAATGACTGAAGCCATATGCTGATGATTAGAAGCTTCTTAAAAGCATGGTTTTGGTTGCCTTCTAAAGAGACAGAGCCAATAAACTGAGTAGTAACTGGAGAAGAAAGGAGAAGCAACAAGAATGAAATGGTAAGCTATTGCCAGGATGTAACATTTAAAAACCCAAAGCTGGCACATTTGCCCATCAAGTGAAGATCTTTGGCGATATCACCATGATTTCTTTGTACAAAGAGAAAGAAGCCAGCACTAAGTCTCCCCACTTCCTGATGGCACAGGGTGGCGACAGGGGTGTCCAGGGAAAAGGACCTCTCTTCTGTCTGTGTCCTGAAGCCCAGCTAACTCTTTGCAAACAAGACAGAAAAGGTGTCTTAGGTGAATCATATAAAACTGCTGTCTTTGTAAATTTTTTAAAAAAATGATCAAACATTAAGAACTTCATATGGTTCAACTAACAATGCAATACCCCTGAAGAGGACATTGTAACCATTTTGGCATTGACAAGGTGTTCCTGACTCATCATTCTTTTGGCAGAAAAATCAACACTCTGGAGAAAAAGACAAAAGATGGATAATTCATTGCAAAATAAAGTTGGTCCATTCTTTGTGATTAAAATAATATCTTAAAAAGATAGGAACATTCAAATTCCAAGATATCTTTTTTTTTTTAAGAGAGGATCAATTTTTTATTTAGTTTTTCATCTGATTCCATTGCTCTGACACTTCATTGTGCACGTGGTGCTGGGATATGAACTCGCACCAAGATATCTTTTTAACCAACCCAGAAAATAGAGCTATGCTCCTTACAGAATTCAATATAACAAATCATATTTGCATTCACAAAAAATATAGATTTCTGAGTCCAGGGATATCTGAGGGGTTTCTTGACATTAATCTGACAAGAAAGGAGAAATCCTTCAATAAATGGAGAATAGCTAACCTATAGGAAATGCTGGCTAATGAAGACATAGGGTTCTCAGCACCAAGACGGAAATTGTTAGATCTGACAGTAACTGTTACATTGTTACATTAAGAACAGAAAAATGTTAGGGGTATGACATTGTACCATGGTTCCCAGGTGTTGGGCCTCCTAAAGAATGCAGTGATGCTATCAAGTCTAGCTCTCACTTGGCTAAATTTTTTTTTTTTTTTAGCTGCATCTCCCTAGGGGAACCTGCATTCTAGTGGGGTCACCAGTGAATTTATAGCTTCTGTCCACAGGAATAGGGCTCTTCTCAGTTGACATCACAAGCAAAGCCCGTTTGTTCAGCTTTTTCCTAAAGGGCCTAAAAGGGCCTGCATCAGTCTTGTAATGAGTTGAAATACCTAATAAAAACAAAGTTTTGTGATTGAGTCAAAATGGGAAAGTAAATGACATGATGACATGTTAAAACTGACGATTTCCATTCATTTAAACCTGCATGTGTGGTTATTGTTTTCTGAGTGTTTTTCCTCCCTCTAATGAAGTTCCTTGCATACCCACACATATACACATGGTTCAGGGAGGATCAGTCTCTACTAGACTCAGTCACTATCAATGAATCTACAAGAATTGATAATAATGTTAGTACATAGTAGGTCTTAATAAAAGTTACAATATGGGGCCAGAGCAGTGGCTCGGCAGTTATAGCGCTTGCCCGGCATGTGCAAGGACACGGGTTTGAACCCCAGGACCGTGTATGCAGTGAAGCTTGGAGCAATGAAAGCCACATGAAAAAACTAAATAAATCTGATTCTTTCACCCTCAATCTCTCTCTCTCTCTCTTACTGTCCCTCTATCTTTTTAAATTAATATTAAAATATTAATTGTAATAATAATTTTAAATCCAGCTAAAATTCTTTACCAAGGAAAGAAAATTCAAGACATGGTCTTGCCAAATGGGTTGGAGAAAAAGAATTGATAAAATCCATTTGAAATACCAAATACAACACAGAGAAGGGCTTTTAGCCATGATTTCCAGAATGCATAATATGTTAAATAAATGATATAGGGGTAAAGAGAGGATTTCAAATGGGAGCTGGAGAGGTCTAGGATGATTTGAGGAGGCAGAGCTTTAGCTGACGGCTTCTTGCTTTATTTCATTTTCCATGATTACAGGGAGAAGGTAGGGCATTGAAAGTGGAGAGCAGGGAGAAGAAGCGGGAAAGGGCGCGTTTGGGAGCTACAGAACACTTTGGCTGGAAATGATGGGTCAGACCTTTTCTGGCAGAAAGTAAGACCTAGCTCAGTTCTTAAGTCAGAGGTTCCAAAACACTGTTGGGGGTCATGCAACTTTTTTCCAGCAGTGTGTTAGTGAGAAAGACTGATGATGTGTTAACCTCTCACTCTAGTAATGTAATTGGCATGAGATTTGCCTTGATTTCTGCTGCTCCAAACATAGAAGGTTCACAAATGTCCAGAAGGGAGGGATCTGATAGCAAAGAGAGGCTCGATTGTGTAGCTAGCTCACATTTGACAGAGAGCAGAGAGAGAGAAAAGGAAAGAAGGAAGAGAGGGAAGGAGGGAGGAAGGAAGGAAGGAAGGAAGGGAAGGAAGGAAGACAGACTATGCACTTCATGCTTCTGACTTACAAAGATAAATCAGTGGATTTAAAAATTCACCTGGGCCTTCTGGGCAACTCTCTGTGGTCTGTGAGCTCAGTCAGTAGCCTCAGTGAAGTTCACCCACACTTTGAGTTTTCAACATGTTTCAGAGCAGCAGTTAGAAATGGCAACTGGGGTCACAAGAATAAATCTTTTATAGTCAATGGAAAGGCTGAGGAAAGGCCTGCAGTACAAGGATGAAAGCAAATGCTAAACAAAAGTCAGTACTTTTTCCTGAAGCCACTTCTTTCCTCATTCTGAACCGGTGGAAATGCTGGTAAAGGTGGGGTTTATTGGGGGTCAGCTCATGAAGGCAGCATGATGGCATAAAGCAGAGGATGACCTTCACAGTTCCTAAGATTTATTTAGCACCTTATAAACTGTAACGCACTTTCCTGTATTTAAAACTCTCATGAATATGTTAGGGCAACAGCATGGGTCTTATCCTCAATGCGGAGATGTTGAGCTGTCAGATATCAGGGATTGCTCTATGTCATCCCTGGAGTAGGTCACTGTGTTGATCTTCGCATCTCCAGTCCAATGGTCTTTCTATCACAAAATTGTTTCCTCTACCTTAGAAACATAACACAGTTCAGAACATCATAAAGAGAACCTTCTCATTTATTCTGTGTGAATCCAGAATGCCTTTACGTGCCTTGAAAACTTGATTACTGATTCTGAAAATACATTTTCCACCAAGGTAAGGCCCAAGTGTGGGGGTCACTCTGCCTTTCTCAAAGGAAGAGAATTAATGCTCTCAGCCATCCCCTGCATAAAATTCATGCATATATTTCCTATGCAAAGGATGGTACTGTTTACCTACCATTCTTAGAACTGAGAAAACAGTTAATCAAATAGTCTATGGATCAGATGAGGATCCTGAGATACTTTTCTGTGAAAGAGGAGTCCCTTGCTGACCAGAGGCAGAATCACACTTATTCTTGCCTCTGCTTTTGAGACATTAATGCAGTGGAAGCAATGATCATGACAACAACTGTCCCTTATTGAGAAGCTACCATGTGATAAGGACTTTAGGAAGTCCTTCAAACACATCACCTGAATTAATCTTTAGAGCAAAGCTGGTTGTATGATTACAAACAACAATAATTATCATTATTAATAATTGTTCATGTATTTAGGGTTCAGAAAACTCAATGAACTTTGTCCAAAGTCATATGTGGCATGAGGAACAGCGTGAAATGTAAATTGAGGTCAGTTTTACTCCAAAACCTTCCCCTTATCCATTACCCTATATCGTTCATGGCTGTACAGGTGTTTGCTTCACCACCCAGCCCTCAGCTGTTTCAGAACAGTTACCACTCATGAGCAGGCAGATGCAAACAATGGTTGAATAACAAATTACCATCAAACATTCACTCAATGTTAAGCTTAATATAAGTATAAAACAATAAATTATAGAAGACTGGACTTTGAAGAAATCTCAAAAGATTGTGGATTCCACCCTTTACATTAATATTCACTGGGAATATCCTGGGTGCTACATAATGCACTAGAAGTTGAAGATGAAAAAAATGGAAAGTCATAATTCCTGTCTTTGAAGCCCTTATTTTTATTTATTTATTTATTTTTTATAAAAAGATTTATTGAAATTTATCAATGACAAACAGACATAAAACTCAAAGTTTGGCTCTTCTGAGAGGCAGGAGAAAAACTAGTGCGGATGTTCTTTTATACAGATGAAACATGGGTTAGGAAATAACATGTCACTTCTAAAGCAATCCAGAAGAGGGACACGAAAGCAAACCTGTACATTCACTAGGAATTTGCAGTAATTTCAGATTTCCACTAGGTAAGAAAATACAATTTTGCATTAGTTTTTCCATGCTTGGGTGTATGAAAAAACCCCAGCCGACATGCAGCCACATCTCCAGCACTCAGGATTATAAAAATGTTCTAAGCATGGAAGTACACGTGGAAGAATTATCCTGTCATTTTCATAAAACAAAGCATTCTAATATTTTACAGAACAAGATAGGACAGTTTTTTTTTCTTTTAAAGAGGTTGAAGTTTGAGGGTTTGTGTCTTCTAATTATAATCACCAAACCCATTTTACCTATATGTCATAAGCCTGCTGTTTTCAGCTCACGGGCTCACAGTTCTCAAGAGTAACAACAGAGTCCTCTGTAGAGTGAAGCCCACCACCATCTG